>WBMY01000079.1:1627-19369 GCA_013397315.1 Donacobius atricapilla | reverse complement strand
TTGTTTTTTTGTATTACTACATTGGTATTTTTTTTATATATTTCTAGTAAAGAACTGCTATTCCTATTCTCAAATCTTTGCCTGAAAAGCCCTTAATTGCAAAATTATGATAATCTGGAGGGAAGGGGGTTTACCTTCTCCATTTCCAGGGAAGCTCTAGCTTTCCCTGGCAAACACCTGTCCAAAACCAGGACAGGATAACAGGTCTTTATGTTAAAGACTGATGCAAAGAAGTACCTCAGCCTCTTCCTCATCCTTGGTGACAAAGCTCCCACCCTCCCCATCCAATAAAGGATTATCCATCTGGTCATACCACGTGCAGGTGTTGTCTCTCTGCTGCCTTCTGGTATTGAGGCCAGGCTTTAACACTCTCTGCAGATGGAGATCTGGACAGCTACATGCTTCTGAGGAAGCTCTCATGCTCTCACCATACTCCTTTTAGCAACAGCTTTCAACTGTATGGAATCCCCTGTTGGGCCTGTTTGTACTTGGGTGGGCAAAAACCACCAGCTGAGCCCAGCTGAGGAACTGGGGGGTGCCTGTGCCCTCCTACATGCTGTGCTCACCCAAGCTGCTGAGATAACTGCTGCACCTCATCTCAACTGATGCGCTTATACCCTTGTCAAAAGTGACTCTATTTCTGAACACCACATACTTTGTCTCTTTCTTACAAATTACATATATTGTCCTCTTTCTTAACAATTCTATTATTGAACTTGACTCAAGTTTTAGACATCTATTTCTCAGTCATAATTTGAGTAACACATAGTTTCAGGCTGCTACTCCCTTCTTATTATGCAAGTCCTCATGCTTGCATCATTATAATGGACACCAGAATAGGTGTCAGAAAAACCCCCTAATTCTTTCTTGTTTAACTTGTTAAAAAGACACTGCTAGTGAATCTAGATGTTATTCATGCTACTGCAGATGAACATAATTTAGTAACAAAATCCCTTTCTTTGGATATTAGTTTTAAGAGCTACTCAGCATCTAAAAAAATCTCAGTTCAAAATTACTCAGTGTTTTCTCAAAAACCTTCTGACAGATATGGGAGTCATAGATAAATAAAATAAAGATCCTCTGTGGTATAAAAATACTCATGGAACAATTACTAGAGAAAACATTTAGTAGAGACATCCTATCAAGATGTTTTAAAACTAATGAAAATGCTTATTTATTATAATGCCCTTACTTACCTTTTTGCTTACATTATTTTACTGTTTCAACAAGCTTTCAACAGCTGGTATCAGAAACAGGCAGAAGGTTAATCTGTTGCTTTACCAAAATACAGCATTACTTCCTAGCTGCTTCTGGGAACAAAAGCCATTACATACTACCAAACCAAGTCATCCCTTTACATAAAACACTGACAGATATATAAAGAGGAGATTATCCCTTAGAAATTAACAAGAACTGTTCAATCACCCTGTGGACTAGTTTCCGGTGACCATGGCCTCCATAAAGGCACACCAAAATCCTTTGGAATCCTTCATTTCTTAAGAGATGTCTTTAGGGAGAGATTCCAAGCCCCTTCCCTTACATTTGTATGAATTAGTCTTTCAGGGGAGGATGGAAAGAGAACTTCTGCTAATCACAAATATTGGTGCTACATTGTTTCTTTGAAAAGAATTAGAAAACTCTGAAAAATCTGAAAGCTGTGCTCTAAAAATGAATTATACAAGCAAAGGGATCTGAATTCACATCTCACTAAGAAATGAAATGTTAAATTACACCTTCACAGACTAACTTATGCCGAAATGTAAACACGTGCACATCACACCTACTGTATGAATTGTGAAATGCATTTCTGGTATTTACATTAAGAATAGAACTCAGTACAACCATTACATGCTAACACGAACAAGCAATGAGGAATCTGAAATTAACTCTGGAGCAATACAAGATAATCAATACTCTCTGCTGCTAGGTGTATCTCTGATCTCCCATGTTCTGAATCTCTAAACAATTATCTTACTTTTTGTACTTAAAGCACTGCAAATACTGAAATGCTAGGTTTTGAGTTTATTATTTCCCTTTCCTTGCTCTTCAGATGAATTCCACAGATGACAGACAGTACAAAATGTAGTTTGATTCAATTATCTTCCCTTTGATGAATACTAGAGACTAGGAGACAGAGATGGATTCCAAGAGAAGAGGGATATTCTCAAAATTATGGGAATTGGGCTAAATAACATGGTAAAAACTGCATGTTCAGGAAATACAGCACTCTGGCAACCCTAACTAACCTAGAGTACGTTTAACCAAGTTTAACTGTGAACGGAATTTTAAATGTTCTTCTATTTTAGAATACTATAATTTGTGATATTTTTTAATGTCTGCACTTGGAACTAATAGTGTACACAAAGCATCTAAAGAATACCACTGAATCATAGAATCTCTCAAGTTGCAAAAGACTTACCAGATTCATCAAAGTCCAACTCTTCGTCCTGTAAAAGACACCACAAGAGTCAGACCATTTGCCTGAGAGCACTGTCCAAACACTTCATGAACTTGGACAGACTCAGTGCAGTAACAACTTCTCTGAGCAGCCTGTTCCAGTGCCCAACCATCCTCTGACTGAAAAACCTTTTCCTGCTGTGTAAACTAACAATTTCCTGACTGAGCTTCATGCCATTTCCTAGTGTCTTGTCAGAGGTCACCACAGAGAAGAGATCAGCCCCTGCTCCTCTGCTTTTCCTCATGAGGATATTTGAAGTTCCAGTGAGGTGTGCCCTCAATCTCCCCTTCTCCAGGCTGAATAAACCAAGCAACCTCAGCTGCTCCTCAAAAGGCTTTCCTTCCAAACCCTTTACTATCTTCATAGCCCTCCTTTGGTTACTCACCAACAGGTTAATGTGGTGCCCGAAAGGGCACACATTATTCAAGGTGAGGCAGTGCAGAGCAAGTGCAGAGCAGAGCAGGACAATCACCTCTCTTGACCACCTGGTGACACAGGGCCTGATTTGCCCTCCTGCCTGTCAAGGCACTCTACTGACTCATATTCAACTTTCCACTGACCAGGATCCCTGGTCCCTTTCCACAGAACTGCTCTCCAGCCTCTCACTCCCCGGTCTATGGACAAATCCAGGGCTGCCCCATCACAGGCGCTGAATCCAGCAGCTGACCTTGCTAAACTTCACACAACTGGTGACTAACCATCTCTCTGACTTGTTGAGGTCTCTCTGCAGGGCCTCTCTGCCCTCAAGGGAGACAACAGCGCCTCCCAGTGTAGTATCATCTCCAGACTTAGTTTCAAGTTCCACATCCAAGTTGTTAATGAATATGTTGAAGAGAACTGGGCTGAGGACAGAGCCCCATGGAACCCTGCTTGTGACTGGACATGAGCCTGATGTCACCCGATTCACCATAACCCTTTGTGCCTGACTCATGAGCCAACTGCTCACCCATTGCATAATATGGTTTTTCAGCTGCAAGCCAAACATTTTGTCCAGAAGGATACTCTGAGAGTCAGTATCAAAAGTTTTGCTGAAGTTCAAAAAAGATTACATCAACTGGCTTTCCTAGGTCACGTAGGCAGGTTACTCTGTGATGACATGGATACAGAAGAAAATGTGAAGATATACAGATGGCATTTACTTCCCTGTAAGACTTTTTTTTTATTTTAGGGTGGCTGTCAGTGTTTTACATTTCCCCATCCAGGTCACATCAGGGTCTGGAACTTTCCTTTTACATCGGGTCCTGAGTCACCTAAGCACTTTCTTTAGCAGTGTCCCAACTGTCTTTTCAACACCACCATCTCTTCTCATGACAGCCCTTATTTTGCAAGTCTGCAAACAACTCTGTGCAACCTCTTTTCCCTCAGTCAGTCATTCTGCTCCCTTATCCCTTTTGTTCTGCCACATGAATCACTCTCAATGCTAATATGCTACTCTCTACCGTAAGATAGGCGAAGATGAGATGCTGGCATGGTTTAAGTGTTCAAATGTTGCATGACATTGTTTGAAAAATATGAAGGTATGGCTATGCTAAATAACAGTAAAGGCTTTCATGTGTCACCTATTTTCTCTTGAGTTCCCTATTTTCCTATAAAATCTACACTAAAAGGTCCCAAAATACAATTTTTCACAAAGTTCCCACATGGGAAAATAGAAAAGGAAACCAAATAGAAATGACAGCACCCTTCAAACTTGACTAATCAGATGTCTTAGTTCTGCACTAACTAGTCTATCCAAAATTTGAAAGTTTACCTATATAACTAAGAGATTAAGAAAGGATTAAGATTAAATAATACATTTTATATTCACTAGACACCAAAAGATGCATACAGTTGGTAGTTAATGTATCTTCAGCAATTAAAAATTCAGCTATATGAATATTGCAATAATTTAAGATTTTTAATTATTTATCTCAAAGTGGCAGAAAATATCACTATTTAAAAATAGCATACAAGATGCAAGTCATGAAAAATTGATGTGAAATAGCAATCTAAGACTTGAGTTCACTTTAAGGAAAACTATTAATGCAAAAAAGTTCCTACCAATTCAAGTCAATGCAAAAAGAATTTTCATGACCCATTCCACCAATTCTCAATTCTCAGTTTTATTCTCTCTGAAGTATACTAACAAGATGTATAAACTCAAAAAAAAAAAAAAAAAAAAAAAAAAAAAAAAAAAAAAGAAAAAAAAAAGAAAAAAAGAGAGAAAGAAATCAAATCACAAAGGAAAAAATTAAGTTCTTTCTGAACCACTCCCTCTTCCCTTCTGTTTCCCTCTCTTGTATTTTCTGCTACACTCCCCCTCCCAAACTTCCCAGTGAAAATAAATGTCAGATAGCATTCTCTTAAGTCAGAAAAATAACCTCTAACTGCATTTTACTGTATTTGCTGGTTAATATATCTCCACAGTGAAACTAACATTCAGAATCTATCATATCAACATAGTCATCATGATCCAAGCTGCAAATAATAGAGAGTGTCACTGTCAATTTTGCTTTCTCACACTTTCTTCCCTTCAGTTCATCTGATTTTAATAATCCCTGTCAAACCACAAACAGTCCAAATTACCTTCCTGACACAGATGCTTTCAAGGAAGAGACAGAATCTCAACTTTCATTTAGTGACTACAAAAGCAAGCTGTCCGACTGGACAAATATTATTTTCACTCTTGACAATCTCTGTAGCAAAGCATGCTTTTTTATTTTCACTGAAGCTGCCAAGGGTTTCAGATAAGCTTCTTGTTCAGTGTAGATTGACTCACAGGATTAGCAAACCAACAACTGTAATTGTGTTTAAAAAAGCCAGCAGTTTTGAGGGAAAAAAAATTGCTTGCAAGAAATGACAATTGCATATCATCAGCTGAGTTAAGAAAAAGATTATACAAATAATTTCAATTTAGTAGATCTCGTAGGATGTTTCAAGATCATTTTACATTTCTAAGGTTGACCAAATGACTGTTCCTAATAGTGTAATATAAATCAGAATTTCAAAGAGAACAAATTTATATTCAATGACACTAGCAACAGTCTAAAAAAGGTTAGCATTTGACAACAGGAACAACGTTCAAAGAAAATAAATTCTGCAGAAGGATATCATCTGTAAACATTTTCCTCTGTCGGCTTGTCCTCAAAGTAAACTCAAGAACATAACAGTCTGCCTCACCTGTATCAATTTAAAACTAATTGATTTCTCTGCTGAGGCACAGTATTGTACAATTAGCATTCTGTTTTGACTTTATGTGATTAATCAAACCATAAAACATTTTAATACAAAATATTTTCTTCACATAGACACACCAGTCTCTAATTATCTGAAAGTCTATTGCTTTCAGTATTTTAGCTTAAGTTGTAATCAGGTTTTGAAATGCTACTAGCTATGAAAAAAGAAAACATCATAACCAAAATGCTTCCCGTCAGAAGACTCCTGTTAAGTATTTGTTCAAATACCTCAGATGACTGTCCCATGCATGGACTTAATTTAAGCCTAATGAAAACCATTTTAAAATATTCTTTGACAACTGGTCAGTATATAGCAAAACAATAAAAGCCCACCTTTGACAAATCTGTAAAAGCACAACAAAATGCAGAGACATAGCATAGATGTTTAAGGTTCCACAGCAAGAGAATTATGCTTTCTACTAATATAGAAGCCTTTTAGTGCTCTTTCAACAGTTTGGGCTGGTAACTGGCTCTTCATGAAGACTCACTCATCTTCATGGACAGACATCTTCCTGTTTGCCTTCTAATTCTGTTTTTCTTCCTAGTGGATAGAGTTTCAGGAGCTTACCGTTTCCCTTTAGCACGGCTAGTTAAAGCACAGCAGTATATTGATTTTACCACTGGTCTGCATCAGATTGATCTATATGTTTTATTCTTAAAAAAATACCTGATCAAAACATAATTTAAAGGAGGAAAAGAAAGTAAAAGTAACACACAGACCAGAGGTATTGTCAGTTTTAATTAAAAGGACATTGATTTAAGCCTCTTTATGTGAAGTGTTTAGCTTTGACGATGACTTGATTTCTAGTTAATTATCAGTTTATATTCAGAGCAGAACTCATGACTTCTGCCAGGTAGTTTTATACATTAAAAAACCCCACAGATTATATATGATTTAGGGTTTAAACACTACTGAAGAGAATAAAAATAGAAGATTCAAAAGACATCTGTAGAACACCATATTAAAGTATGAATAAATATACTGATTGATATGAAAGTAGGTCTACATCACATCTAGTAATCAAACTAATTGCAGAAAACTACAGCTTGTCTCTGACTGGTTTTCAGTTCTGTAACTAATAGGGAAGATAAAATCTTAAGACAGAGCCTTCCCAGTAATTCACAAGCTTTACATAAATCATTTTTCCACGTAGTTTTGCCATAGTAGCCTTTATTTTGCCAGAACACCCTCTCCATATTTTGATTCAGTTTTGTTACATGATAATTTACATTATAAGATCTTGCATATTTATTTCCTTGCAGGAAGTACAGGTCACCTCAACTATGGCTACAAAAGCAAAATGATACATAACCAAGTGGCAATTTTAAAGAATATTTATCCCAAATATTTTTCTATTGCTGTTGAAGAAGAATGAAAGAAAAATAAAGGAACAGTTACAGTGAAAGGAACTTCCTTCTTATCACAGACATCTTAAACAACACTTTTAAGCTCCAGCCTGAAGCTCCTTATCATAAAGCAACAAAGAGTCCCACAGCTGCCAGCTCACGAAAGAAACATCCTGTATTCACGGTGAAGTTTATTTACCTTTAATACTGTTACTACGTATGCCATGGAAATGCCACACGAGTATCATTCAAGAATACTCAGAGATAGTTCTAATACATTCAGCCATCTCTTCTGGGAAGATGCTGTGTCAAGAACATTATTTCAAGATATGATAGAGGCAAGAGCACAAAAAGGGAGAGAATTAATCATTACTAAATGCATTCACACTGGGAAAAAGAAATAATTATTTGGAACCAGACCAGGTCATAAATTACTGGGCAGAAAAGAAAGACAATCAGCTGATTTGTGACGCAGAAAGGGGTTCCTCCTCCATATCTTAAGAAACCTGCTATAAAATTTATATTAGATTCTTTAGTGCCAAAACCACTTAGCCTTTGGTTTCATGATTAAGAGGGCAAGTGTTCATAAATATCTTGTAATTTAACACCACACACTGTATTATTTCTTACATAATTACAAGACTGAAATGACTCGTGCAATTGGCTAAGAAGTGCACTATTTGCCTATTACATCATAATAAAACTCCACTGAAAACTAAAACTCAATTTTGGGGTTTTTGGAAGGAAGACTACATTTCAAGTTTATAGAAAGGCAGGAGGACATCACAAGCTAAAGGAGTAAAAATTTTTTCCTAAGGCCATGTTAACATTTCAGCAAATTTATTTTTCCTTGTATTATTTTCAAATAATTCTAAAACTTTAAAAAAAGCCATATAAGATTAAAGGAGGAAATTTATATTGCAATCAAATTTTTAGGGTTTACTCTATAATCTGTTTTTAACTGCCTAAACAAGTAAATAACAATAAAGTAATAACTTTAGCAGAATATCTTTCAGAGGCATGAGTTGCCGTCAAATCTATCTTTATATAACAGTTCTACAGTGAACCAGAGATTCAATTCTATTCCTTTAACCTGTAAGATAAATTTTCCGTGTTGTGACCCAGCCTACAGCAAGTGGTGCCAAACCAAGACTCCCTTCACTGGTATACCACCATGAAGCAGTTTGAAGGACATTGCCAGCAAAACCAAAATATCCAATGAGAAAATTAATTAATGGCACATATTCTGAATAAGGAAGAAAGTGTTTGAAGATAGGAAAGGGAGGTAGTATTTATTGAAATTACATATTTTCAAGGTAAGCTGGTAAAAAGTGATATCACAACACCGTTATGCTAATCTTTGCAGCAAAACATTACTCAGGAACTTTAAGTTTGTTCCAAATAATTGAATCGAAAGTCAATAGCTTTGCAAGTGTATATCAAGCAAGGTTATTTAACAAATAATTTGATTTTAAGTATGAAGGCAGATCAGAATGATTTTTTCCATTTTTTACCTCTATCACAGTGGGCACTAGGAGTAAGTTTATTACAGTATATGCACAAAGAGGGCTGTATTCCTCACCATTCCCTATCATTACATTACCTGGTGTGATTTACATGCACCCAGCCAATTCTTAAGAATTTAAAACATTGCAGACACTACTATTCTGTTTCAAACAATTCACCTATCTGTATGAGTAGATGATTCATCTCTCTAAATTAATTCTTCTTCGAATGATCACAACTTTTTATTCAAATTAGGTTTTTGTACTGTTATGCACTAATAGCAACACAATAAAAAAGAATGGTGAGAAATTGACTGTACCAAGAAAAGAGATTCAGACAAGTTGAACAAGAGACCACATATTCTGACCCTTTTTTCACAGGATACTACCAACCTTCTGTACCATCCACTTAGCCCATGCAAGCCCATTTATCCCTATTTACCAGGCAGTGTATGAGCACTGATGGTGGCATGGGGCTGAAGTGAGTGACTGGTGCAGGCCTGACAACTTGGCAGCAGTACCACTTTATGCTCGATTAAGTTGACAAAATGATGATGAAAATAATAGATTGCCTGCATTAGACTTACAGACCTTGAGAAATCATCTCTATAGAGGAACTGAAAGGACATGCATGCTAAGATACCTGACCAGAAAATTCTATTACATTTAACAGCAACAAAATGGGAAAGCATATGTAAAAAAATAACAGAAACTCCTCTCTCCACCTGTTTTTGTTTCACATATTTTAAGTAATTATAATTCTTTTAACAAGGCTTTCTGTATACTCACTCTTGATTTAGGTTGTAGTATTCAATAAGAAGAAAGTGGTTCTTTATGTGGAAAAGAATTAGGAATTCTCAATACCTCATAGGGTTTTTGCTGAAGTACCCCAGGACTAAAGTTCCTGAAACTTTTAAGTTCCATAGAAAAATCAGCAAAAACAAAAGCATAGGAAGTTTGAAAGAATAGCATGTAAGTTGGACAACAGGATAGCCCCAGTTCTTTGACCAGTACTCTTACATCTGTTTTATAATAAAAACAAAGACAACAAAGCCTGTGCTGTTTTCACTGCTTTTATTATTTTTCTGAAAACAGAGGATGCGAAATAAAAACAACAACAAAACCCTAACAAACAAAACAACAAAAAATCCTGTATAAAAAATGACAGTAAGGTTCTAACTCCAGCCCACAAAAGCCAAGAAATTTAAAGTTAGTCTGACATTCAACCCTTAAATCATGCAAGGGTGCTTCTTTTTTTTCAAAAAATGACAATGCAAGGTAATGACAAGTTGTCAGCCCTAACTTTGAATTGCCTGAAGTTTGTCATTTGGTGTTTGTGTCACAACCTTAATGTTATTTAAATGTAGTTTTTAGTATCTATTATTTAAAAAGGTCTACTTTATGACAGCAAAAAGCTTTGATGGAATAAACCTCAAAGTACACTGTAGTGCTGGTATGCCACTTCATTAGAAGTAGTGCATAAAACATATGCTGTTGACAAATCTAATTCATTAAAGTTGAGGTAGAAGCACTTTAAAGCAACTGGATGGCATCATTAGCTACAGTTCCTTTCATAAATTATTCCTCTTTTTTCTTTTGAATGATTTTGTCAGTGTTCCCTTTTCAGACTGGGAATATTTTTGCCTTAAAGTTCAATACCTTCAACATGTTTGGACAAGTTAAATAAGCAGCTTATTTGCTAACACTGAAAGTGTAAGCTGATTATTTCACCCATATTAACTAAAGAGGAATAAAATAAGGCAACAATGTATAAGAGATTCAGCCTTATCAAACATAAAATTTTGAAATTAAGAGAAGTAGAAATTACCTAGTACAACAGAGTAACACTGGCAGCATTTTGCATTGCTATTGAGATAACTTGGATTTGATATTGAATTGAATTCTGCAAGAGAGAAGATTAGGCACATCACAGAGATGATGGCTAGATGACGTATTTAGCAACAAAAGGAAGAGTTGCTAACTATATTACTTAGTCTTTTGGGCAAAGATCAAAATTGATACAGGAACTAAAGACGATATAATAAGGTCCATAAATGAAGCAGAGCTGGTATTTGAAGCATGGCCCATCAGAGCCACCTACCAAAAGCAGAAACACATAACTAGTCAACACCTGATTAAATTCTATCTCAGAACATTGCTGCCTGTGAGAACATTTAAATTCTTATCTTCAGATTAGAAAGAATTAAGTCCTATCACCGAGGTCTTTAAAAACCACACCACAGTGCAGGAACTTCACTGAATATCTAAACAATAAAGTGAAAAAGAATGCTTTTGAGGACTAAGTATACGCAACTTATGATTAAATCCCACTAATAACATATTTAAAGAAATTCTAAACTACATGGTATACACAGAAACTGAAAACTAAAAAAAAAAAAAAATCCAAGTTTCTTAATTGAGGATTCTTTATGTAACACAATTTTCCTTTTAATTTCTTATAAAGTGATCTAAATTTATTAACCGGAAAAAAAAAACCAAAACAAAAACACAGAAATTTCTACATAATCAGACTTCAGTATGTCAGTACCTTATACAAACATTTTCTAATTACCTGGACTAGCAAAGAGTAGCTTCCTTGTTCAAGAAAAGCCCATGAACAGCAGATTACACCATCCTATATATTTTTAGACAAACACATGTACACATACACCTTTTTAACTAGATTAAGTGCCTCAAGTTAATTCTATACTGTCTCTCTGCAGAGCCAAAATTATTCCAACATTAATACTTTCTGTGAAAATTTAAGAGGTGGATGTCTTCCTTTTAAAAGTAACTTAAATATGGAAACACTTCCAAATATAATTCACTGAGGCCTATTTTATGCCTCCAAGGCTTGCAGGATTTTGAAGCAGGCACACTAATTTACTGTAAAAGTTCTTTGAGAGATGACACGCTGTCCATTTCTAGTTCTCTATGCCTGAATACACAAATTTCCTTTTAAAGGTGCTCTGCTCAATATGCCTGATTAAGTCATCCTGCCCACTTCGCCACTTCTAGCAGTGTAGCAGAGAGAAGACTCTCAGACAGGCACAAGAAATATGACAGCGATTAAGTGGATGACTATGATTAGAATTAATGCTAATACAGTATCTAAATTTGTCAATCCAGTATATAATATAAGTGAGCCTGAAGGGTTGTAATGTCAGAGGCTTGGCTAGGAACATACAGAATGCACAGTCAGAAAGCAACAAAGTACCTATAGAACCACTTAAGGATTTTATCTCTGTATGTGGCTGGATCTTACAGCTTTTTTACTCAAACCTCCAAAATTGAGTTTTCCCTGCCTTTGGGCTGGACATACCCAGCAGGCATCCCTGCTGGGGAGCAGGGGGAGGTGTTTGACCCAGAAGCTGCCTTCAAGCTCTGGAGACCAGTTTGCCCAGCCTCCATCAACGTTTTATACCCTTTTTCAGGCCAAGGTGCATCAAAATCAATTACAGTGATCAGAGCTCTCCCATCTCTGGAATACATCAATTATGCAACCATCCAGACAGTTCCTCCTGCAATTCCTACCTGGTGTTCTTACCTTAGGACAATTCCCACCACAGGTTTTTATCTTAGGACAAATCAAATTGTCTTTTAAAGACAATGAAAAGGGAGGAGGTGTGTGTGTAGGAGGCAGTGGGGAGAACTGTAAATGAAAACCTGGCTATCTTTTGTCAGGTCACATTTACCACATTAGTCAGCACTTACCCCAGAAGATTAATGACATGTATGTCCGATATGCTACATGTAAAATTTTCCTAATTAGTCTCCACATTAAACCTCATCCTGCTCTTTTTCCATTTTGTTCCCTCTACTGCCATACTGTCTTTACATGTATATGGAACAGTCACAATGTTTAAGCTTTGCACCACCAAAACATGGGAAGAGGTACCTGCAGATGGGCAAGCAAGACCTGCAAGATCAGCTGATAACACGGACAACTAAACAGTTACAAAGAACCTCCATGATCCTCTGTTAACAGCTCAAACTCCTACTCAGGCCCGGTGAGACCCTACCTGGAGCACTGCATCCAGCCGTGCTTGTTCTAGTCCAGAGGAGGGTGACAAATCACAGTGCCTCTGCTATGAAGACAGGCTGAGAGAGTTGAGACTGTTGATAGTGGAGATGAGAATGCCCTGGACAAACCTTATCATAATCTTCCAATACTTAAAAGGGAGCTTGTAGTGGGTGGAAACGAGATGACTTAAATTTAAGGTCTTTTCTAACACATCCCATTCCACGAACCTTACCTTAAGTAGCAAATCTATGCCTGCTACCCACATGTTGAAATCTTATACTAAAGTTACATATTTAAAAACCCAGAATGGTAACATTCTGAAGAGTAGTTTGATACTTTCTCGCTCTTGTTGCATCTTCATTATCTGCCCTATTCATAGCCATACCTTCTCCTAACTTCTTTGCAGTATTTCTGTCCTCCTTCCATCCACAATCATCTCTACCTTTTCCCTCTATACTGACCGTAAGTACAAAGAAGGTAGAGAGTACATATAACACATATACCCCACTGGCTGTATCATGTCTTACGTGATTTTCTAACGTCTGTGAGCCAGAGTTCCTGTCTACCTCCATTCTGGGCCCACGGTTGGCAGTTGCCTAGTCAGAAATCAAACTGGGGGGAGAGACATATTATTGCAGAGAAGAAACCATTCTGGAATATCCATAGTATATACAGATTATACTTAACAACATTCAATTATTAGCAAAAAATTACAATATCTTCTAGCATTACCTACATTTACCATTTTAAATGCAGTTACTTAGAGAAGAACAAAATACCAAAAGACAAAGAAAATGCATTTTACAGCCCCAAAACAAACTAATCAGCAAACAATGTGAATCAGCATATGGGCATTCTCAAAAAAAAAAATTAAAAAATGAAAGGACTTTGATGAATGAAAAAATGTGAAAAATTGCTGATCACATCACAATGGAACTCCTATGCAGGAAACAAACATTATTAGAAGGTCACCAGGGAAACTAGGTCAATTAAGTATTCCAAGCAGGTATATAGTGCATTTAGGACAGGGCAGAAGAGCTGTAATATGATTAAGAAGGTCTAAGAAGCAGCAATGGATTAACTCATGTCAGACAACGAAAAGAAACTTGAACTTTACGTGGTAGGAAAAATAAGTATTAAATGCAAAATAAATCCATTTCATACATATATTTTAAAAGAAACAAACAACCAAAACTTTAGTCCAAGACACAAGAGACTAAAAGTACACTAAAAAATACAGTTCACTAATTCATTACTGAGTGAACTAATACACATAAACTCATGTATAGAGTTACTGAACAAGCTGCTGAACACTATTCTGTGCTCTCTACATTTGTCCATCAACATTGATTCACGGACATACATTTACAGAAAGTGAGCTGGCAGAAAGGTAGATGAATGCAAGGAGATGAGAAGATAGGCTGAGTTTATAATGGTCATAAAAATAAATGTTCTTTGGAACCAAAATGGTTACATGAAAGAAACACATAGGCTATGTCCTGAGAAGAACATGAAGATGTTTTTAAAAATAAGTATTAAGTTATGATAACAGAGAGTTTATATAATCAGTACAGCTTGAAGAAAAGCTGCAATTTTCACAATGCTTGTTCTGCCTTTCCTATATTCATTAGCTCATGAAAGAAAGTACAGGTATGTTTATAGAAAGATGATTACTACCAAGAAACTCCTGTAGGTTCTGTGGATTTATATTGTATTATTTCTAACCCTTGTAATCCCTTATCACTACAGAAGAAAATTTAAATTCTCTCAGTTTCAAGAAGCCAGAGACAGTATTTCATACTAAAGAAAAAATGGACTTTAAGTGGCATAAAGTTAGAATTTTATCCACATGAAGGCAGTGTGGAGACACTTAATACTGCTTTAGATTTTATGACCGATTTTTCAGTGTAGTTTAAGGATTTTTTCATTTTTTTACAAAGCTGTGATTACTAAATGTTTGCCTATGGCATTCTGAGTATCATTTTTTAAGTATACATGTCATGTTTAGGCAGAAGAAAAAAGCTCCAATGATTAATTTTACTAAATCAGTTAATCAGTCAACTGATAATCTTGCTTGCATGATGGCAAGTATTTTAAGCACATACTACAAAATATATTCCACTAATAAAAAAATCTGTCACAATGGAAAAGATGCTTTTCCACTTTACCACTCTCAAAATGTACAAACCGTTACATAAAATTTTCAACACAGTAAGTCAAAAGGCTTATGAGGGATAAATAATACACATTAAAAAAGATCGAAAAAAAAGAAAAGGCAACCCCACAAAAAAAAACCTAACTTGCAAAGTTAAGGAAAAAGTGGCAGAAAACACTCTGAGAAACAGGCTGAGATTTACAGACAAGAATCAACAGAAAGCAGCAGCACCAATAAGGCCTGAAGAAAGATACCTGTGTGAAGTAAAATCGCTCTCTGTGGGACATGTAAGAAGTGAAATTTCAAGGCAGAAGACATGGTGGTAATATAAATACGCATAGAACATAAAGGAAAAAAAGGTATAAGGTAGAAAGCCAGAAGAGTGTAATTAAAATGAAAACTCTTTTTTTCTCTCTAGGTAATAAAATTAATAAAGGAGGTCTGAAAGAGATGGACACCTGTAAATAAAATCCTTCTGTGATAGGAGAAAAGGAATATTTATTTTCCTGATCTTGGCTTCGTAATGAACTAGACATGAGAGCTGTACAACCATTCTTCACCATTCTTAAAATATAATTACAAGTTTTGTAAGCTAAATACCATGTGTGTAGCACTAAAAATCACTTCCTAAATTTTATAAAACGCGACACACGTACTGTAGAACAAAATGTGTAAAAGTGGATACTATCCAAAACCCAGAGACAAACTGTTTAAACATAATTTATAATACTGACCAACTGAATTGCATATTTGACAAATACACTAAAGGAAACCTGGAGGAACTTAAAAATACATCAGTTAAAAAGCCTCTTCCCTATGAGACCTATGACACATAAGAGACACAGCTACCATAATGAGATCACAATAAGGATGGAAAGGAAAAAAATATTTTAGACTTTTAATGAACCAAATAATAGAACTAGGGAGCAAGTGAATTCCCAACTTAGCAGACATCACTTAATTAGCAGTTAAAAACCTTAATTTCTTAAAGCTACATTTTGGTAACAATGTATTTTGAAGGAAGAAATAGATGTGAAATGTTTGAGATCTCGGTTATTTTTGATTCCACACTATTTTATGTGCCAGAGACATCGGGAAAAAAACTCTTAAGGTAATAAATGATTATCATATAAGAATGATAGAATCAAGAATATCCAGAGCTAGAAGGGATCACAACGATCATCAAAGTAAAACTCCTGGGCCTGCACATGACACCCCAAGAGTCACACCACATGCCTGAGAGCATTGTCCAAACACTCCTTGAATTCCGGCAGGCTTGAGGCTGTGATCACTTCCTTGGCAAGTCTGTTCCAGTGCCTAGCCATCCCCTGGGTGAAGAGCCTAAATCCAACCTAAATCTCCCTGACCCAGCTTCACAGCTTTGTACAACTTCTTCTTTGCACAACTAGGAGTTAGTTTATAGTATCATATGCTGAAGACTTCTCCACCCTGTCAAGAGTCCTGTGACATAAAACTGCTGTTATTTATCAGTTACGTAATGAATAGTAGCTACTCCTAGTTTGTAAGAATTGAACTGTTCAAAATAAAGTGAAAGTTCACAAGAATTCAAATCAATACCTTAACAATCCAGACAAATCAATAGTAAAAGTATAAAGGTGCAACAGGTACAAAACAGAAAATGGAACTAATCTTCATTGTCAATAGAGAAGTGCAAGCGATAAATGTAGTCTGAATATTAACTTTAAATATTCAAGATTTTTTTCAGTGTCATTCTTGCAAAACGAGTAGTGGCAAAGGTTGTTGATGGTTATTTCTTCATGCTTGCACACAAAAGTATAACTGCAATGTTAAGGAAAAAAGAGATAGGAAAAACTTCAGTAAGCATTAAGGGTACCGGAATACTTTTTAAACAGCAAGACAAGAGTCATCTGTGGCTTGAAAGAGCTGTTTTTCTGTTTTGATATTCTGGGAAACTCAGATTTAAACCAAGTGTCCAATTTGCTGTGAAATTTTAGATGTCTGCAGCTATGTGGATTTGGTTTTTCAGGGATGCCTATGTTTTATAGCAGTGGTGAGCTCAAAGCATTGCTTATATTGATCTAAGCTGTGGTGACAAAAACTCAGCACTTGTGAGTTTCATCATACATATCTCTATTTACAGGTCTTAAATATGAAAGAGTAACTGAAATACTTCAATGAGTACCGCATTCAGCTCTCTAAAGAGGCATTTCAACCATCTTTTTTTTCTTCTTGAATGTATGCATTGTACTCTCAAACTGTAGAAAAACGGAATAAAAGCATTCTACAAAGCTACTTCTATTTGCTAGGAAGCATCAACAGATTTCATGTGCAATATCTGTTCAGTGCATTACATGAGAGAGAAATAATCAAAAGCCATCTCTCAAATACAGAAGGACCAAAATAGTGGGGCACTGAAAAAAGGTTTTGCAAACAACAAATCATGGCATTTCTACGCTTCTAAAATCTGCACTGAGTGCTTGATGTACAAGATTAATATTATTTTGATCTCTTCATATTGCTTTGTAATGGGAAAAAAAAATCAAGCCTTGACTCTCATAACAAAAACTTCATGCCAACTTGATCAGAGGGGCAGGAATGCCTTCCCTCCATCAACAGGGCAGAAAGCCATTCCCAAAAACATGTCGCTTGATTTTCTGGCTGTAGCACTACCTGATCACTGTACTACCAGGGTGAGAGAACTTTGAAAAGTTTCTCCGAGATACAAAGAAAATAGTTCTGAGGGTCAGAAATCCCTGGTCCCTTTTCTGACTCGTACAGCTCAGCCTGCTCGAGAGGTAACACCCTTCGGCTTGCATACAGACCGACGCACACGCCTGCCAGACCACCTTCCAGAGTTTCAGTTCCGCCGAGCAACAGCGGCAGCGCTCCCCGAGAGAGCGGCAGCGCTCCCCGAGAGAGAGGCAGCGCGTTGCCAGCGCGCCCTCCGCCCCCAGCCTGCCCCCGCCTCCCTGCGCCTCCAGGGGACCCCCTCCTCTCGGTCTCGGGGAAGACCGCCCCTTCCCGCTCCGCGCTGAAGCCGGGCCCGGAGCGCTGCA
>WBMY01000073.1:215957-283395 GCA_013397315.1 Donacobius atricapilla | reverse complement strand
CTTTTCCATTTTTTCTTTTTCTTTCCAGATAGAATGCTATATGACAAAGCCCTCCAAGGGCCTGGGGGAGCAATTATCACCATATTTCTTACACTTGCTCTTTTTTCCTCCCCTGTTTGTTTCACACTGTTCTGCCTCTTTATTTTGTTACTTAAGAAGCTTTCTGGACAAGAAGTACATTGTTTTCCAGGGCAGGAAAATGCTTCAATACTGTAGGTATAATTGCAACATACCATTGCCATTATAAATAATGGAATCTTATTTAATAACAGTAATCTGCAGAGGTTGAACTTGTGGAGGTACTTAAAGCACTTTGCAAAATGCACAAAATAAAAAAAAAAAAAATTGAAATTTCTTTTGGTAAAAGAAATTCCTTTTTTATATAAATTGTAAAATGAATTTTGTTTGGGTTTAATCTCACAAGATCTTAATGCTTGTCCGTTCTGACCTCCTAGAATTCTGATGTTGATTCTACAGTGCTTCTCCAAATATAAAATAAAGAATTCAGTGTTTCTTTGATGGCATTCTTCTAGTAGAAAACCCTTTTTCTTTCTTAGATGTTGCATAAAACATGAATGCATTCTTTCCACTTTATCCCACTGAGATCAGATAGAGAGATTTACCCTGGAGCAGTCCTAGTTCTTCAGATTATTTTGCTTGTTATGCAGGGGGTACATTTCTGTGTTGTTTTTTCATGATGCTACTTTAATTTGGCAGGTAGGTGGTATTTCTGTGGATAAAAAAATGCATCACACATTGCAACAATATTTCACACAAAGCAATATTCAGGAGATTAATTTAATGCTTGCCACTTTCAAGTGCATGATTTTTTTAATAGCTCTGCTTCATGGTTCTTGTGGTTCGTACTGTTCTTTTATGAGTCTCAAATGGGTGTTTTGAACACATATTTTATAGCCAGAGAATTCTGATATCTGGTGGCCTATTCAGTTCATGAATCATAAGAGTCAGACAGTTCTTTCAACCTACATGTTTGCCACTAAATCACTCAGCTTTTTGTGTGAACAGGGTTTTTCTCTCTGGCTATGACAATCTTTAAACTCTTTCTGTTCAGAAATCCCATCTCCTCCAGTTTATTTTTAATGCCAGCAATAACAGCTATCGATTTTCTCATCATCCAATTTACCACAGTCAACACAACAACAATTCACAGCATAGGTCTCAGTTTTCTCCTCAAAGCATCAAACTTTACTCATATATGTTCATTCACCCAGCCCTAAGGTTGGGAAGAGTAGGAAGAATCATCCAATATCTCAGAGTGCTCATCTGGAAGACCCATTTTGTTTATGAAAGGGATGTATAAGATCTAAAAAATCAAGGGAAGATTAATCTATAGGATAACCAAGAGTCAAGATCACAGAATTCCTTAGTCAAATGATTTTATAATCTTGTCAATAAATTTGTTCCATGTTACACAAAATAAACTGTTACTTCCATGTGGTTTCCCATGGCTGCTTGTACATTTCATGTAAGATGTAAAGACTATTTTGAGAGAAGACATCAAAAAGAGTCTGGGCCTTCCTGCCACTGGCCCATTTTGCCTAAGCAGCACCAGGAGATTGTTTATTTTTAAAATTTAGGAGTGATTACCACCAAAGATCTAGAGAATAGATTCAAGCATGTCCATGTTAACCAGTTGAAATAAACTTTCAAGTTAGTCTACTGTCACGGTAGGACACAAAACAGATTGACTCCATATAGTTGTCAGAAAAGAAAGAAGGCTTTATTTACAATTCCAGGAGTTTCTTTTATAACATGCTGTGCTAAAAAGGTATATTATTGCTCCATCAGACTGACACTTCTCTCCATTGGTTAAGTAATAGGAAACAACACCTGGGGACAGTTGTCAAGGGAAAGGGAATGCTGTTTACTTAACCTGTTCTGAGAAATGGAGAGAGATGTTTTGGAAAGAAAAAAAAGGAAACTGTTGACAACTTTCCCTTGGGAAAAGAGCTAGCAAGCTAAAAATTCTCCCAGGCTCAGAAATACTGAGCCCACACTCTACCTGTAAACCTTTTTTTCCTTTACTTTTTCTTTTTTTTTAAATATGGTTTGGCTCTTATTCTGAAATGTCTAATCCTTTGTAGGGTTACACATTTAAAAGATCCTAGGTTTTCCACTGAATCCTGGGTTTTACCCTGGAGTCAAATACCTTCTGAAGCTAAATTTGGCAATCCTTCGCTTGTGTCCCCAAAGTCCCAAATGGGATCTAATCCAAAGAGTTTGACAAGATAAAAGCAGGAAATCTGTCTCCTAAAAAACACATATTACCATTTTCTCTTCTTGTATATAACTAAAGCTCTCACAGCTAGGGCATTCTAGACCAAAAAAGTAATAAAATTAGTTAGGCTGCCTTCCTTGTGAAGATCTCTTAAACCCTACTTGAAATGATAGTAATCTGAACAGTAAGGATAGGTGATATGAAATACATCAGTGATACCTTGCCAACAAGAAAGCTTCATCAAAAATCTGATGGCTGTATTTATGAAGAAAATGTATATTTTCCTAAAGATTTTCTACAATTCTTCATAAATTACTTATATATTCTTTCCATGAAAAAAAAATCAAATTGTTTTATCTATAGCTGTGGAGTCTCTTAATGAATAAAAAAAAAGGAGTCAAAGCAAAAAAAAAAAACTGCACAATAAAAGAAATTAGTTAACAATAAAAAAAGTAAAAAGAAGAGAACTAATTTGCTGAAACATTAGAAACTAATGAAATATTTTACCTGGGTTCACAGCAGGCTAGCTGAGCACAGAAAAAAAAAATCATTAATATATATCCATTAGAATTTGTGAGCATAATATTTATCCTTTTACTACTTCTGTTGTGCCCTGGAAGGCTGGTCGTTTCCCTCAGTGGCCAAACGCAAAAGAGAAGGTGTTCTAAACATGGTTATCTGAATTTGATCATTTTTTCCCATCACAAAATAAAAGCCAGATGTATTTCTGTTATCATTACCCAGACAAAGATATCAGTGTTATAAAACTGAAGATACAGTGAGAGTCCTAGAAGTGTCTAGGTAGATGTGCCTAGCTGAGGGATAAGGAAAAATACCAATTTTAGATGAAGGTTTCTGCTTTTGCTGTGTATCTATTTCTATGGTTTATTAAAGAATGAAATATTTCACTTATAACTTTTTTAAAAATCTCTTTGGAAGGTACTTGAGGACAGAAAAAGGTCAGATGGGAAAAAGGAGGGGAGAAACATTACTGGGAAAGATTTTACAAGCCATTGCTTGCTAACAGGTTAAATGATAATGCTACTTATTTTGTGTGCTGATATAATGTAGTCAAACAGATCTTTTCTAATTTAAAATATAATTAATAAATGACACAGAAAAAAACAACATTTTTATTTTTGTGTGTAAACCTTCCTCTAAATAGGTTATTGCATTTGTGAAGGATTACAAAATCAGAGCAGTTTAGGAAAACAACTAAAGAATGCAAGGGATAAATGTAACCAAGGTCAAGAGAATTCACAGTAGAGTGGAGAAGAAATTAGACAGAATAACCTCTATCTCACTAGGAACTATTTTTCAGAATTTCAGCAGATTACTGAATTTTCCAGTTTTAGAAGCTGTGAAAAAAAGAGTTATAAATCATCTAAGTATTCAAACTGAGAGAAGTGGGGAAGAAATTGCTCACAGAGTAGTTACTAGTAGCTCACTGACAAATGATAACTATCCTAAATGGACAGAATATAACTTTCAAATATTTTTTCTAAACTGAGAAAGAAGGCCACCCTTTGAAAACCAGATAAAAATTTCATAGTTTATTTTTTTCATAATAGTGATAACTCTTCTGACTCTCCACCAAGCTGAAATTGAAACTCAAAGAAAAACCCCCAAAAAACAAAGCACCAAATAAAAACCAACCGAATGTAAATACAACCTGAGGAAAAGAAAACAAAACACTAAGTAGTCTGGTTAAAATACAGTAACACTGGAGTGGAGGAAGGGGAAACAAATTCAAGATTAATATCACTACCACATTTCACCAAAATTACCTGCAAAAAATGGAATGAAGGAACAAGTACCAGCAGAACTACCAGCCTACTTGGCACTAGTTATGTGGCAGCCAGTTCAGAAATATGACCATTTCTGCCACCATGTTTCTAATAAATCTAGAAAAACTGAGACGAGTCCAGGGAAGAGCTATATGACATTAAACATCACCTATAAAGTGTAGTGCATTGAAAGAGAGGGATATTTCCTGCTGAGGAAAAACGGAACATATAGTTAGTTAAATTCCTAATTTAAAAACTCTCATGTTATGATAAACCAAAAAAGACCCCTAACAACAAATAGAAATAAATACTGTGATCAATTCAGAGGTTGTAGAGACACTTCCACTGTAAGTGCTCAAAGAGAAAGAATAAACTTCTATTCTTAAATCTGTTTAAAAGGAACATATTCTTAAATCTATGAAAACACCATTCTACCTCCCAGCTGAGGAAATCCCTAACAGTTCTAAACATAAAACTCTATTTTTGATTTAGTGAATTGGGAGACAAATGACTTTAACACCCCATGTTTTTGGAAGCCTAATAAATGAGAACAGAAGAGATAATGAGACTTAGTTCTTATGCAAAAAGCTAGAAAGAAATGAGGTTTCACCTGTCTAGTATCAAGAAAGCTTACAGACCCCAAGCAACTACTGTGGAAAACTGAATTTTCTAGGCTTTTCACAACCAAGCATATATTTCTGAAGGTTTCTGCATGAACATATGTGATATGTCACATGACAAGTCGAATATATTTAAATCAGCCAGCAATTAACAAATCAAGCTATTTCACGTTGGTAGAATAAAAACCCATCTATGATCTAAGCAAGCAATATAGTTGATAAGTTTTAGCTTTAAATTATAATTCAAGTTTTACAAAGGGGGAAGAACTCTTTCCTAGAGATCAAACATTTCTTGATATAACAAGGTTTAGTTGTGTTCAGTGTCCTAGTAAATGGAGGAACAAATCTGAAAGAAGTGAATCAGCTGCTTTAGATTAATAAGACCTGATCATCACTTTTTTCAAGGTCAGTCACTTTTGGACTTATAGGTGACAGCAGTAACATATACAAAAACTAAGACAAATTCAGAAGCTGGCTTCTACCATATGTGGAATGGCTTTACACAGCTTGAGTTACTCCACAAGGTGAACATTTACTTTTTTTCCAGAAGAAAGTGCCTTTGAATGTTAAAAGCTGCTCATAAAAGGGATGGCAGAAAGAATACTTACAATCTTTCAGCCTTCTGCTTTCTTACCCTGTTGAGAACTAGTCCACGAGACAGGTCTACAGGAATTTGCATTGGACACTTTCAAAATACTTACATAAAGGCTTTGGGCATGAGCTGGGCGGAAACTAGCAAACCAGTAAATGAAAAAGCAGCTTTTATGTGGTATCTGCCTGCATAAAAGTCAGAAAATTGTAACACCTGTGGCCTGAATACCAAGTACAGACAAATATCAAGCTTTGCACTACTCACCATGCCCTCTGCAACTGTTGTAAAAGAGAAGTTATCAACACGAGGTAACTATTAATAATATTAAAATTAATAATTAATGAGGATTTTTAGGTTACCTACCATGTAATATCTGACAGACAAAAAGCCCTGATGTTAAACGGACTGCAGACTTATCTGTCAAGACGGTATGAGATGAAATTTAATATATTTTCATTCCACATAACAGTTCAATGCTTCAGTAAATGACAGTGATAAAGTATTTGGATATTTTCTGGTTAAATTTTATTTTTACATTGGCATTATTTCTCGTTTTATGTGGGCACATTTGACTTTATGAACATTCCATCTATAATCTCTCAAATGTTTTCCAAGACACCATTATGAGTCCACAGCCTGCAATCTAACACTTTATGTTCTATTGTCATCAATTAGTGTGTAGTTTTTCAAAAGTGCAGTTACAGAATTGGATAAAATCAAAAAAGGATATTTAATTTGAAGGGATCTGCAACACTCATACAGTCTGACTGCCTGAGCACTTCAGGGCTGACTAAAAACTGAAAAAAATTATTAAGGTCTTTGTCTAAACACCTCCAAAACACTGACAAGCTCAGGGAATGAACTAGCCCCCTAGAAAACATATTCAAGTATTTGACCATCCTCTCAGTAAAGAAATACCTTTTATTATCTGACACAGATTTGAACCATTCCCACACACGCTACTAGTGGACACCAGGGAGAACAGCTCAGCTCCTCGCTTGTGACTTTTCCTCCTCAGAGAGCAGAGGTCACCCCTCAGACTCCTCTCCAGGCTAGATGGACACAGTGTCCTTAGCTCCTCCTCCCAGGACGTGCTTCCAGCCCTGTCACCACCTTTATTGCCTTCTCTGGACATATCCAAGGACCATCACATCCTTCTTGATGTGAGGGGCTGTGAGAACGGCACAGAGCCCTCAGGGTGAGGGCCCCCAAGGCTGAATGCCGCGGGACAGTCACCTCTGCTGGTTGTCTGCTTGTGCTGGGCTTGGGGCACCTAAGAGTGGGGTTTTGCCCTCTAGGTTCCCTTCACACTGAGAACCAGCACCCCCAGATCCCTCTCTGCAAGGCTGCTCTCCAGCCACTCCTCTTCTGATTTTACTCATTCCCTGGGATTTCTCTGTCCCAGGTGCACAATCCATCATTTGGACTTCTTATATTTCATGCTATTGATGGTGCTCACTGCAGCAGTTTAAAGCTGTTAGCTTAGTAAACTCAGTATTTCTCAAAATAAAACGTGAAGTATTAAGGTGGCTATTAGCTCGTACAGTTTTACGAAACTCATTATAGCTAAAAGGGTTCTGAACTCTAAATATTAGCTAGGGATTCCAAACCTAGTAATTTAAAGCAGCTTGAAGTTGGTGGGGTGAAGAAAGAGAAAAAGGAAGTGGGTGTAGGAAAGACAAGAGGAGAAAAAAAAGAGTATGATCTCAAACTGCTTTCAGTTTTTTCAATTCTTTTTTTTTTTCCCTCCTCTAGCTTTTTCATGTTACAACTCAGTTAGCAATAAAGGTTTTAAGTATGTGGAGAAAAAGGTGTTATCTTTTCACATGCTTTTGATGTCATTCTGCCTTTTTTGAAACCAGCATATGTGCACATAAACATTCTTCTTTCTTTCATCTCAAAGATATGCCTTTATTTTCAAAGGTTCATAAAATGTTTTGAGATACCACATAGGCTAAACTACTCAGCTTTATACATGTCACTCATCTTTATACATGCATATTTCCTTGGAGAACCTTCAGCATATTTGCTGATATTAAACATTTCCTTTTTAAAACAGAAATGTCTAGGCAAATGGCAATCTTCTGTACTGTTTTTGTTTAGTGGAAATTTTTATGAAACCTGAAGAGTTTCAAGGAAAACAGCAAATCTGTCACTTTGCTCATGTGACTAATAGCTTTTAAAATAGAGATTGATTAATTTTGTGATCATGGAATAATTTGAAAGGGTATCAAAATTTTTAAATAGCACGTTCTCATTTTTCAAGCAGAATAAGTAAATAGGTTAATTGAGATTGTTATGAGGATGAAAATTTGTTGGTTGCTTTGGGGATATTTGAACTCTGCAGCAAACACCAAAGGAAAACTTAATTTTCACTAAACTGTCAGAAATTTAAAGTGTATGTAATGGGTTAAAATTCAAAAACCGGGCAGAAACACCAAAAATATGTAGTGGTTATCACATTCACCTAATTTTCATTTTAGTGGAATAGGATTAAAAGAAAAGCAAAACCGGTTCAATTTAAAAATAGAAACAGTTAGATTTATTAACATACAGTAAAGGTAAACAAACAAAAACCAACCATGAAACCCTCTCAAAAACAACCCCCCTCCTCCCTAGCAACAATCTACTTTTCCACGAAAACAATGCAAAGAGACAAAACATCAGAATTCTTAAGTCAGCATCACTTAATAAAATAGTCTTTCATTCAGTCTTTTGAGAGAGACAAGTCCCTCCTGATTCTTCTGGTAACTTTCCACAAGAGACACAGTCTATTTGTGGCTTCCAGCTCTTATAAACACAGCCCGCCCGACACTGCATCTGTGAGCTTCCCAAATGTAGCTTTTCCCATGGCTGCATAAGGGTTGTGGACTTAAACATGGGGTTTCACCTTTTAAAGATGCACAGCTTCACAATAAAGGACTTCTTATTCTTCACTGGTGACAAGGCTCCAAGACATCTCAATAGGATCACTGCATCAATTTCTACTTCAACATCCATTTCAGAAAAGTTCAAATATTATAGTTTCTAACTCAAATGTCCACTCAGTAAAAATCAGACATCCTTGCTTGAATCTGGAAAACGCACCTCCCCGGTTTTTTTAAATCCAGCAAAAAAGGAAGAATTATAGTCTGTTACCATGAATTAAGGAGATTTAAAGCCCTAAACTAAGGCAACTTGTCATCTTTCCCACTCAAAAAGTCATCCTTTCTTTACTGACTTTGATATCTTCATATAATTCCTTTGCATACTTCCGATTTAGCCTTTCTTCTCTCTTTGAGGAGGGGTAGAGTTTGAAAACAGTCTCAGTCGGTGTTAAGAAAGAGTTAATGTTCAGGAACTTGCCCGGGCAGGCATACACCACGTGGTTTCGGCCCTGAGCCGCGGCAACTCCGAAGGCGGCAAATCTGCGTGCTGTAGAAAAAGCTCAGAAACAGGAGTCCAGGTCTTCTCTCATTTTCCACCCCTCGGTCTTATGGGGTGCGTTTTTAACTCAGCCTGGGCTCGGTGCTGCTCTCCGGGGACCCGGGGGCTGGAGGAGGGGCTGGGGCCATCTCTTTCGGCGGCATTCTTTTGCTCTCCTTCTCTGGCCGCCAGGAGCTGCCGAGGCTCAGAGACCCAGCCCAGCCCGGCTCGGCTCAGCTCCCTCAGGGCCGGCCTCGGCACGGCCACCCTGGCCCAGCCCAACTCCCGGGGCCTCCCAGGGCCCTGGGGCCCGGGCCCCTCCCGGCCCGGCCACGATGTTACCTCATGGCTGGGTCCATGGAAAGAGGGCGAGTCTCCCAAGATTCCTGTTTTTAAGCGGTGTCCCAAGGGGTGTACACTTTTTACCTGATTGGCCAGCTTAGCTGTTAGTTCTAAAACGGATCAACAATTGGTTTTTCCTACTATTTATGCTAAACCAATACAGAGTATTTCAAAAGTAATTAAACACAACAACCAAACTTACTAGGTCAGCTGTGGAGTCACAAACTCCTAAATCCTATGCATTCAAAATTTCTTCTGAATCAAAGCAGATTAATGAGGATTTTTCCCCATGCAGTACAGTGCGAGTGGTTGCATGAACTAAATGTGCAGTGGCACTAATTTAGGGGTTGCCCTACTCTATTTCCTTGGAACTGTAGACCAGATAGACCTGTAGGAAAAAACATTTATATATTTATGCACCATTCCCTGTTTCATTTGACCCTTCCATGCCTGAAAACCCAAGGATGAATTCAGCCTATTAAAAATATAATCCTAGGATTCATATCAGAAATAACCTAATTTAATAATTCCTATTTTCTGTTCACTGTATAGTGAAACTGAAACTAGTATCTGATTCAGTGGATATCTCAATGTGGATTGCTATTGCTCTTGCTTATACACAATCCATAGCATTTCATAAGACGACAAGAAAACAATTTTTAGTGCACTGTGACCCTAGTTATAATAATAGAAAAATCTAATACTTCTTGCAAGAGGTATGTTCAGTGTTTGGGAGTGACACCTTTGTTCTGGGAGTGAGGCAGAGAACACAGAGCTAAAAAGCCTGGTATGCTATTGGGTAAAAATGGATTTGGGGTGAAGTTCACCTTGTATCAAACAGTCAGCTGGATCAGCCAGTGTGGTTGTTACTTCTCCAGAAAACCCACAGGCTTTGCATGTGAAAACATAGAATATCTCCAATTATTAGGCTGAATGAAATGCAACAACATATTCTTAGGTAAGAAAATGAAAGACAGAGGGAAAACCACAGGCAAAGTCTTACAGAGCACGACTGCTCTGCTCTGCTGTGGACCTGTTATACACTAAAAACTATCACAGCTCTCAAAGGGCTCTATGAAGAAATTCTTCCAAGACACTGCATCTCACTTTATTAGAAGAAAAGGAATCTTCCTCTAAATGCTTTGTATGCCTTTATGTTTCATTTGCTTGCATAGTATTGCAAACACACATTTCAGAATATGTCATTTAACGACTTAAATATTAACTATTCAATGAACTTTCAACAGTAAAGGTACAATTGACACAGCAACTAGAAGCATTTTAAGAGAAACTCAGTTCTCAAACTAAAAGGTGTTGGCTCTTTTTAAGAACATTGTCTTAAAAGCAAATCTTTAATCAAGTATAATCAGAAATTTGAATGCAATTAGGAGTCCCAGAAATAAAATTGTTGCAACTTTGATTAAGATGTTTCAGGGCAACATGCAAATTACAGTGATTTATCCACTATATGTATTTTCCTTCTGTCTTCAACTCATCAGAACAGAACTATAAGACTCCTGTGCCATGTGGGTGCCCTGTCTGAGTGATCTATCTGATGGCCTCCATCCATTTAAATTTTTAAGTCAATTAACAGATTATTATTTAGCAGGGCAAATTTTTGTGTACAGTGCAAACACAGCATCAAGATATTTTCTGTGCCTTATGTATTGTATGCCTAACATAATCCAGTTAGGACAAAATATCATTTTTGAGCAATATTGGGCACCAATGTTTAATATTATACTGGTTTTCAATAATTATTTAAAATGTGTCAAAGTCAAAAAAATGTTTTGTATGCATTGTTTAACAAGATTTCTAGGAAGCAAGACAAGTATTTTTTGGGATAGATTTACAATGTATAGCACAGGTCAATTTCTGTAACCTGTTGCTTGTCATACAAATTCTGTTTAATAGGATTATCTATTTCTATACTAATTCTCATGATATATGATGTACCCCTTCAGACTCACATTATGCTAAGTTGATGTACTGGACACACCAGGAACAAAGTTTTTCTCTGGAAACGAACAGATGTTGATGTTATGTTACACTAAAAATACAGAACACCCATGATCCCCTTGTGTTACCAGAATGCAACTATTCTGTCATAAAGTATTGTTTAATAAATCAGCACTCTCCTCCCTTTATACTGTTTTATTTCTTCAGCAGTTTGAGCTGAAAAATCTGTTATAGTAGAATCACCAGAAAGAAATAAATACAGGCTGCAATTAGAGTCTAGACCTGTGTCTTTGAAGCAAAACCATTCCCTCTTCAATACTGAAGCTTAAGTAAGAAGTAATGGAACATGCTTCAGAATTCAAAGCACTAATAACATGCACACTTCCTTGTCTATATTTAAAATATGAGAGTCCTTGATGTACAAGATTCTGTGATTATGTCTGAGCATTTTTAAAGCCTGAAAGAGATCTAGTGGAAATTCAGAATACGGAGTGTGATCTCTGAAAAACTGAAATCCTAAGCAAGTAAAACATTTAGCTATATTGCAAAGAATAATGCATTAGAATATTTTATAGTGGTTTGATTTTAAAGCTCAAATACAATATTTAAGAGAATTTAATTTTCAGTCTTTATTTGACCAGTATCTCTTTCTTGTTTTATAAAAATTTTCTTTTCTGAAGAGTTATCCATTGTAATTAGTAGTAAAAGCTCAATACATCTGAAAACACAAAATTATTAATATACCATGATCCCAAGAGTAGCACAGAATTTGAAGAAAACATGAGCTCTGTTGAATGATCTTTTGAAACACAGTAGATAATTTTGTTAGAAGAACAGAAAGTCGAAAATTGAGCCTTTGAAAAACATAAAGAAGTGACTCAGTGTTGGGAGCCAAAGTTGCAAATAATATCTTTGAGAAACAAATAAACGAGTCACTTGTGAAAGAGGGAGCTGACGATTTTCTTAATCAAAGCGCTGATTGACAAAAGAAAGTGGAAATAATACTCTGGAAATCAAACATCTGTACAGTATATATATAGATATGTAAAGTGGCTTGATTAATTAAATAACTGAAATCTTCACATCCTGTCCTTGAACTTCTACAGTAGTATCCAATTATAAAATTAGTTCTGCCTGCAACAATGCCACTCTCTAAAACATTTTAAGTTCATGTGTAGTCTACTGGAAACAGGGCAATATAGTCAGGATTACAAAGGGGATTGAGAGAGTGGTCACAAAATTGGCCACAAAAAGCCCTGCATTCTAGTCCTGCTTAGGCTGCCCTCTGGAAAACTGTCCAGCTTCAGGGCTCTACACCACTTGTAATAGCAAATGCTTTCACTTAAGTTGTCATATTTTTTCTTTAGACAATAATAAAAAAAAATTCCCAAACTAGCTACAGTTGTCTCAAATTTCTTGTAAGTACCATGCTCCTCAGTACATGAACCCACTCCTTTTCACCAGAAAGTAGCAGAACCTAAGAAATTGAGATGGTTCTTTTTTTTAAATTAAATTCTGACTTTTGTGTCAGAGCAACAAAATTTTTCTCAAGTTGAATGATAAAAGAAGTACATAAAATATTTAATGCTCTGCAATGTCTCTAATTTTGTATAAATGAATATATAAACCAACAAAATATAATTCAGAATGTAAAGAAAAGATTTTTAAGTAACATTTATTTTTTGTGAGGTTTAATTTTGAAACAGATGTATTATTTCTGGCATTGTGAAACTGTTTGAACCCAGTTTGTTCTAGTTATCAAAAACCTTGAAAAGCATCAAAGACACAATTATAACACCTTGCCTTTTTTCCTAAACGGTTGTTGTGAATGTGATGATCAACATAGACAAAAGGAACTATTTAGGAGGAGATAGTTAGAAATTTGAAAAGAAGTCAAATTTTCAGGTGCCTTAAGACAAATATAAGAATTTCTGCATCACAGTATAATTAAATCTGGAGGAGACACCTGCACATAATCTAGTTTACCTGCCTACCAAGAGATGGCTTCAGGAAATCAACCACTATCCCAAACACAAATAATTTCAATGCCCCGATCATTAGTCTTAATTAGATAAAAAACTGTTGGAGTCCAGGGCATATGGAAAAGCCCTCAAACTGCCCTGAGGGGTCAGAGACCCTGGCTTGGACCCCAGGAAAGCATTGCCTTTGACCTTAGTCCATGGGAGAAACTTCCAACACTCATAGATGAATTGAAAACAACAAAGATTTAAAATAAATAGTAGTTTAGTTTATCACAGGGTGAAAATTTGTAGTTTGGGGTTTTCAGTATGGAGTAAATCAGAGCAAGATGGAGAATTCTGGGCAGTGTCTCATGTTCTTCTTCATCTATTCCATCTTCTGCTGTGATGGTGGCACAGAGACATTGGTAGAATGGATTTGATGTAGAAACTGTGTGTCTAGAATAGGTAATAGTTATTGGTACAAAACTGTAAATATAGTACACTTTAAGAGTTAAATGGATTAGAAACCTTTATAAATGACCTTTGACCCTCTGTCCATGTTCCTGCAGCTGCGTTTTTTGGTGAACTGAGACTGCTGTAAGGCCTTGAGATAAGAAACTGAATAAACATCTTTAAAGACTGAGCTGCAGGTTCTGCTTGTCTTTTAAACCCTGGTACAGGACTTGGAGAGGAAAAGACCCCTAATTAGGGGATTCCCAGAATGGAAATTCTGTCAAAAAACCTTTCAGGTTTATTTACATGGGTGATGATACAAATTTCACATAATCTCTGTTTATGTAAGGAAAAAAGCTCTAAATCTACACAATCAAGTATGCCATTCAATCAAGCTGACAAGAATCTCCTAGGACCACTGGTTATTTCTCCATAGCTCATCTGTTGGACAGCTTTCTGCTCCTTCCTCTATCAGAAGCAGGACCTCTGAGGATTTAAACGTTCCCGATACTGTCCTGTGAGTATTCTTTCCAGTTTAAATTCTCTGTTTTGTACCTTTCTCTTTACTGCGTGGCCAAGATCTGAATTTGACTTTTACCATTGCAACACCTATTTTAGCATCTGCTCTGTAACAACATTATTCATGTGACAAGCCACATGAATTCCTTTTCATATTGTTAAGATTAGAGAAAGTCGTTGCAATGAAGGCATAAGTCAGCTCCACCTTGCAAGAGCTCAGGGTCTATAAGCAGGCCAGAAGATAATAAATTAAGTTACTAGGTCTTCAACAATCCACAGACTTCAATGATGTGATATTAAAATATAACTTAACACACAGAATAAGGAAAGGGTGACAAGGAAACTTCCTGAGTAAACTCCAAAAAAAAAAAAAGTTCAAAACCACAGCCACTTAATTAAAAAAATTAAAGATTGATAAAATATAATAGACATTTAGATAGTTTTCTACAATTTCTCATCAGAAACAGTAAATTATCTGTCTTAGTGTACTCTGGCTACATTTGCACACGATAGCTCTGTGTACAGCTACTAATGTTATGAATTCATCTCCAGTTTGAAGGAGTTCAATGCAGAAGAACTTATCTTTATATGAACCCACTCTATACAACAAACCTTATATCCATCAAAGACTGTTACTACTCAAAACAGAAAACAGTACCTTTGGAGCTGGTTATCTAAACTTTTCCACTCACAGTGGTTTAGATTTAGTACTCAAGAAATTTCACACTGCTTTTGCAAGAGTAGAATCTTATGAGAAAGAAAATAAGCCAATTTTATTTGTTTGCACCCTATAAAAAAGGTAATTCTACTTTTACAAACTTTGGACTTGCATTTTCCTTATTATTAAAATACAAGCAAAATCTGAAATCTGAGAATGTTTTACTATGTCTTTTAGAAGTCATATTTTATTGTAACTGAATTTCCTATATGGTTTTGTATATAACAATTTAATTAATCACCCTTCTGTGCAAAAAGAGAGCCAATTCAGTGCCAAACACAAAACTAAAAGCCTTTTTTTCTTTCTTTCATGAAGCATGGATTTATTCTCTTTCATCTCCTGTGTTACAAACAAGAGTTCTTTTCTTGCTTTTATCATCTGTTTAAGGATTAGATATTTAAATTAGTTGTTGGAGTGAGAACACTTCAGTATTTTATAAGTTAATGATAACTCATTTAATGACAATAAATTTATTATTTAATGACAGTTTACTTTTAAATAGGTGAGATACTCATTGATGTTCATAAACGCTCTCTGGAATTGATGTCATGCATCATGTCTTTGCAAACCACAGACTAATTTAAGAAATTTACAGTCATTGTGCAATGTTGGTCTTACTAATTTGATGAACTATGTTAGTAATATTAGAACAACTACTGACCCATTAATTACCTCAAAAGTCCACGTTTGCTGTTTCATTAACATTTAGCTCTACAAAAATGCATACTGATGGGATTAAAAGTGGGATTTCCCATCCATTTTTGGCAGTAATTATGTCTCATGACAAACATTTGTGCTTCTTATTTGTTTAGATGCAGTCCATGTCAGGTTTATTCAATTTTGATTTCATTAGAGATGAACATACGTCAAACATTGTTGTCTGAGTTGAGACTCAGAATTTCAAAGATCCACAAAATCTAAACTACAATGACCTGAAGTAACGTTGATGCTTGTCACCTCAAATGAAGATCAGCTATGGCATCGGTATGGCAGAGTTTATGAGGAAAGCAAAAATTGTGTTATGACTAGGCAAACCCAGAGGCACCCTGTTCTGGATTGAATAAAACCTACCTTTAGATTGATTATGTTTAGTGAGTTGACTTGTAATTTCCTCTCGGTTCATGAATGGCTGAGCCTTGACTGTTGTAGATTTTGACTTCTTGCTGTTTCAAGCTACACATTCAATACCTCACTCAGTAGTGCCAGGGCCAGTGTGATTCTGTGTGAAAATTCACAGGGTACATAGAATGTGCATTACAAAGCCAAAAGCTAAGGTCTTTCATTGTGGATTGTTAAATAAAGACAATTCCACTTGATTACCAGTGTTGAGACTTTTCTGGGTGCTCTACATGTTTCTGCTCAGATGTAATCACATGGACTCCTATAATATTCTCCAGATTCCTCCAGTTTTCCTGACCTGAGGCATCTCTCCCCCACAGCCATACTCATCATTTATTTCTCTTCTGGACATCTTTTATCTCCACAATTCTTCTTTCTTCAGTGCATCATTCAATACCCATATTATTTAGTTCCATGAAGAAAATAGGTAACTACCTTTTGAAATTGTTTTTTAAAAAAAATAAATCTGCACAAAACAATGATAAAAAGGCCACAGCAGCTGCCCTTTGAAGTTACTTTTTAACCCTACGTCACCTTGACAACAGGCGAGGCTCATTCAGGCCAAACTAGCATTAATTCAGTGAAATCTCTTTTCTGGTGTGTTGGGGGTAGGTACTAGCTCAGCTAGTACCCTGTGTTGAAAGCTATTAAGAACTGGAATAAAGCTACAGTTCAAGCCACAGGATTGAAATTCAGGATGCAAAACTCAAAGAAAGGTGTGCTTGTACTTTGCTCCTGAGGAAGACAGAGAAGCCAGCCATTACACAGTATAATAACTCCTTAGTCAGTTAATAATAATATTCATTCACAAACCCTTTGTCAAAATGCAGAAAATTTCAATGTAACCTGAATTACTTTTTAGGAAACATAGAATGTTTAGAAGAGAAAATTGCCTTCATCACAGTTGAACTGCATGTGCCCTGCAATTCAGATAACAGAATTGAAAAAGACATCATCAATTGCTCTGAAATATTAAATCTTTATTTAAGAGTGCAAAAAAAAGTAAGACTTCATGAAATGAGTAAAAAGTTGTACACCTTATAGACATATAGCACAAGCCAGAAAAAATAGGTACAGTTTTGGCAATAGGTTCTTCAGCTTTGTAGCAGTGTAGAAATGCACTTTAATTGTAAGGATCAAATGCTGCCTAAGAGGTTATTGTATAAGCAACATCTTGGATGAAATTTAAAATGTCCTTAAGTTTCAGGTTCTTCACAATTAGCAAACTCACAAAGTCATTTTCAGTTTCATTGAAAAACTAAAGGCATATTCAAAACGGCTAAAACATGATAAAAAACCAAACAAAACCCCCTTAACACTGAAATCCATTCCCTACCACCTCCCTTGAATATTTAACATTTTAAATAACCCTCAAAAAGTTCACATTCACATGAAATACTTTTTTTTTAAATTCATGTTTTAATTTCATGTCTTGCTGGGTTTCCATTAGAGGATCCTTCTATCTGAGGTCCTAGTACTTTCCCAAATTGCCACAACCAATACAACACCATTCTTTCCACAAAGGCATGGGTCACCCAGCAATCTACAGACTAGTGAAAAAGGACATCTTTTCCTTCTTCTTCTCCATACTACTTGGAACAATTCTGCTTCGGGGAAAAATATATAAAATATTTATACATATGTTTTGTATTACATTTAGACCTCAAAGATTTTAAATGTCAAATGCCGGAAGAGTTACTATATAAAATTCCTCCAAACTGTTTTTGATTTAATCATTGCGTGCACCCTTCCTGTCCTTATAAGTCAGTTTCTGACCTAATAAAACCTTCTTAGGTGGGCATAAGACTGAGTGTGGGATTTGAATCTGTTGATGTCTTTCAGTTTGTTTATAAATTTCTGTTGGTTTTATCAAACCCCAAGTATTTTAGTTGACTTACCAAGAACAATACCTGAATAAAAGGACCAACATGTTTCAGAAGTGGCTCTGGCCCCTCTGCCTCAGTATTCACCCAATACCAAACTGCATTTTTGACTGAGGGCAGAGCAATTTAGTGACTAAAATATTGCATGCTTCTGTGACTCACCATCCTATTCTCCTTCATAGGCTGCTTCTTTATATATAGCTTCTTATTTAGAAACTTTGTGGTCTGAGCAGGAGGTTGGCTGATGGGCCTGTGTCTATTCCATGTCATCCCTGCTCAGGCCCGTCATATGTCAGTGGGGCTTAATTTCTCCTCCTTAAGAATTCAGGACAGAAAACAGTTTTGTTCAGATAGATAGAAAGATTACTTGTAAATATTCTCTTACGATTAGTAAATAGTAAATCTGTTTTGCTCTTTACTATTAAGACCCTTCTTCTTCCATTTTCCATTTACTACTCATCAAAATTATAGTCCAATATGGAGGTAGAGATATAATTCTATTATCTCCCATATTCAAAACTGGCAATTTTCCCAAAGCATGTGTTCAATAACTGGTATTGAAATGACGTTGCTATGTAATATGAATTTATTCAGATAGTCAAAAATATCAATACATCTTTCTAGTTTTAAGTTTCTTTTAGAAAAAAAATTGGCATATAGATGGAACACCAGAAGTTTTTAATTCCTCTTTTTTTTTTCCTCAGGCCACACTTATTTTTCCATAATATAATTATTAATCAACTCAACAACATTCCAAATAAAAATTATGCACCCTTGAATACTTAATTGTGAGACAACTCATGAAATTCCTCCTTCCAATTTTAAAAGAAATTAGCATAAATCAAGGTGGATACTATGGAGGACTCTGTTGCGAGCATATGAGGTTAACAGAGCAGCAGTCTAAAAAGAGTCATTAAATGCATCAGGATGAATGCAAAATGGGAATGCTTTCCCTAGACCCTATTCTTGACCTGAAACTAAAACACTACTTCCTAAAGGATCCAGTGTAATGCAAATTTGCATTGTGGAACTCTTTGAACCCTTGAATAGCAAAAAAAGACAAATATCCCCATATGACCATTCCCTTAATACCTGCTCCTGCTTTCAGTAGAGTCTATTCAGCCTATCTGTGTAACATCAGCCTAATCACAGAGAAAACACAGGAAAATGACCTGGTTTAGATGTACAGAAGCAGCCCCATATAAGGGGTACAATGCCACTCTACCTTCTAGCATCACTTCAGAATTCCTTTATACAGAATAGTATCTATTTATTTCTCTGAAACATTTAGGAATGTGAAAGAAGCACAAAAGTGTCTGATTATATATTGTACATACTGTAATTTTTAGTAGACCATTTCACTGTAAGATTTCATGAGGTAGTATCCCAAAAAATAAAATATATTTACCAACATTGATATTAGTGAATGACTAACCCCGATGTCTTCTCAAATGACCCTTTCAATTAGCCACAAAAATCAGGCATAGTGTAGCATGTACACAGACATGAAATCTGTTGTCCCAGAAAAGTTTTCTCATTGGTTTATTTCTGTATTTAGATGCAAAAGTGAGGAGATTCTCTGACTCCTTCTCCCTGTAATCTTTCTGGCTTAAGAAGAAAAATGGAAAACATGTATCTTCCCACATGGGAAATAATTGTCTCCTACCTGAAAATATTAGATGAATGTCACCATAATACAAACACTATAAAGTTATTGATCAAGTTTTTCAATATAAAAGGGCATAAAGTATAAAATTAAGATATGCCTTACAATTTCCCACTAGTAGCTGTGGGGTTTTTTTGACTCTCAGGAAACCAATTCTCATGCAGCTGCTATTCCCCCATTTATTCTCTACCTTTCACTGCAGATTAGTTTCATTGAAGGTCACACAGCATCTGACACACAGAGGAGAAAATGTTGTTCACAGAAAATTTCTCTGATATCAGATGGGGAAATCACACCAATGAAAATTTTGGTAAACGTAAAGTTGAAACAGCCTATCTTGTTGGGAAAAAAAACCCTCAAACAACACAGCAGCTCTGCAGATGTATGTAGAGACATAGCTCTCTCAGAAAACCATACTGTCTCTTCCAGAGAATTGTTTCGTTTGCCTAAAAGGCTTCCTAGTCAAAATGTTCCCTGTAAGTCTGCAGAATTGAACAAATTTATCATCAGAAATAGCAGAAACTGAGAGAAAACAAATTTCATTCTGAAAAAGAGAAAAACACACATAAATTTTCCAGCAATATGAGGAAATAGATGGAGAAAAGTTTTCTCCTGTATCAAAAGTTAGAAAAAAGTACCTTTTCATAAAGAAGAAATTCCAGATTAGTGTAGACACAAATGAAAGACTATTAAGCTATTAAAGAAAAATACTAATAATCTATTAAAGAAAAAAGCAATTTGATCTAGGTTATGTGATGGGTTGACATGATTTATTCCTGTTCACCAAAAATTTAATTAATGCAAGACCAGGACAGATTACTGAAGGCAGGGATTGAGGTACAGAAGAAAGACTGCTATCCATGTACATAGTATGGCCTCTCTTCTTGCTTTACTCAGTGATTAATGGGACTCTCTAAAACAGCAGTGAACAAGAAAAACAGGACTTGAAATAAATGCTAGGTTAATTACTGGGTTTCATGTCAGCAGGCCCAAAGGCGAAGCCCTCTAAACCTTTATAATGCTGCATACCCTGGATACCCTGTGATTTAAATTTAAATTATGTTAAAAAATAAACTAAAGAAGTCATACTAGTCCAAAATTTATGTTAAATAGCCATTGTTATGGTAAACATCCCCAAATCAGAGTGAATACTATACAAAATTTTTGTGATAGTACCATTAAAATATTCCAATTTTCTTCAGAGTAGCACTTTAATAAATATGATCCAGAAGACAGAATGCTTTAGAGGGAAATAGGGAGCCATGATCAATGATAGACAGGAGAGTCATTTAGTTAATCTGTACAGGAGGCTGAAAAAACATGGAACCAATTTCTGATTTAATTGGACAAAGCCAGAATCCAAGTGCCTAACTCATGCCTTTCTACTAGCTAATCTTACATCTTATGCTGAGTCCTCTAAAGGTGTTACAAGGCATACTGCTTACCTTTGCTTTTGTTATGTACACTATGTATTTTAAAAATATCAGTGAATAAATAATAGGTTCAAATGTCCATGAGCCCACTTGGAATTTAATGCTCCTTTGATTTTTAAAGGTTTTCAAAATGTTGATTCTATGACACAATTTTAAAGGCAGAATTAATAACTGATTTTTCTTATGGTTTAGTCCATTTCATTGGGTGTAGTCACTTTTTGTTAGCTTCATTGTACAAAGGAAACTTTACACCATTATACATTCTGGTGCTGGAGGTCAGTGCTCACTAGCTTTCCCCATCTAGTAAGATCTTCCATACAAATAAACTTTGCTGTCCCTGAGGAAAAAACCCAAGGAGATAAAAAAAAATCTCCCTACAGGATGGTTGTCTTCCTTGATTATCTAAACCAAACAGTTTTGTTTAATTTCCAGCATCATTAATTCCTTAGAACACGTAGCACAGAGTCCCAAGGGAAAATTACTCATAACACTATAAGTTGCAAAGGAGTTTTCATAGACTTTTTAGGTGTTAGAATGTAGAAAAATGGCATATTTATTTATTTTTTAACTTAGCTTACCACAGCTGTAGAAATAGACAAAATGTGCAAACCACAGAAGNTTTTTTAAAGTATTTGAGTCCTTGTAGCCTAGTAAAAACTGATTGTATGTGGCTGCAGGCTTGTTGAACTAACACTGGCCTCAGGTTGTCTCTGACCTTGGGCTTGTGTTGGCCTGCCTGGAGGGGTGATTTGGCCCGGACAAGCAAACATGCTGGTGACTTTAGCTTCAGAGAGGTGTGTGGCATAACACCTGCTATTATATCTAGAGTTTGCAGGAGATGGTGAGTAATAACAATTGGTTGTTATGTCTAGAATAACTGCTCCTGATGGCAGTAGGAGTGCAATATGTGCCAGGACGGACAAACAATTGCAGCAGGAGCCTTGAACCATCATAGGCAGCTACCAGAGGCACCAGAGCAATAAACTCACCAGTGTTAGTTCCCTGGTTAGCAGAGAAAAGCAGCTCTGGGAAATGAGCAAAAGCAGTGTTTGAGACAGCAAAGAGAAGAAAGTATGAAACACATTTCATGGATAGTTAGTGTGGGTACACTGTGGAGCCCTGAACCAGGGAAGAAAGACAAAGGCATGGAGTGTGCTAGCAACACATAGAAACAACTTCCACTGGGTTCCCACATGTGGATGAAGAAATCATCAATATCATACTCCTGGCAAAGACCTTGGTATGCTGCTGACTTGTCCACTGGCAGCCCAAAGCCACCAATCTCAGGACTTGTGAGATGAGTGGAAGGAAAGTAGTTATAAAAGAAAGAGGTGCATGCTTTGCAGAAGTTTTCGTATATTAATTTTAACTCTACTTCCTTAAAACTCTAAGTTCCAGCAACACCACAGCTGGACTAATAGTAATGTTTTGATTAGAATTGCTAAGATTCAGCTAGAATTTCAGCTAGATTTATAATAAATCCTTGCATTTCAAATTCAACGTGTTACCCAACTTGCACAAAAGAGAATGCACAAAGGAAAACGCTGCACATTTGAGTGCAGCAAATGGGTGGGAGACTATCCTCCAGATGAGGAGGATCAGGGAATCCTGTCAATGAGTACAAACATCTAGTGGAGGGTAGTAAAGAGCAGGGAAACTGAGTCTTCTCCATGGTGCCCAAAGACAAGAGAAGAGGCAACAGGCATGAATAGCAGTTAAAGAAAATTCTCTTCCAATACCAGAAAAAAACCAGGGTCTGTGTCAAGTGGATTGTACAGCCATAGGTAGTTGCAATTTTTTATTTCTTACCAGTTTCTGTTTGTTATGAAAAGAAGTTAATACACTCAAACATAACAGAAAAACGCCTTAAAAGAACAATACTTTGTACCAAAAGAATCAGTCTAGAGAGTTATTAAAAATAAAGTGGGAGAAATAGAAAATNGTATTTTAAAAATATCAGTGAATAAATAATAGGTTCAAATGTCCATGAACCCACTTGGAATTTAATGCTCCTTTGATTTTTAAAGGTTTTCAAAATGTTGATTCTATGACACAATTTTAAAGGCAGAATTAATAACTGATTTTTCTTATGGTTTAGTCCATTTCATTGGGTGTAGTCACTTTTTGTTAGCTTCATTGTACAAAGGAAACTTTACACCATTATACATTCTGGTGCTGGAGGTCAGTGCTCACTAGCTTTCCCCATCTAGTAAGATCTTCCATACAAATAAACTTTGCTGTCCCTGAGGAAAAAACCCAAGGAGATAAAAAAAATCTCCCTACAGGATGGTTGTCTTCCTTGATTATCTAAACCAAACAGTTTTGTTTAATTTCCAGCATCATTAATTCCTTAGAACACGTAGCACAGAGTCCCAAGGGAAAATTACTCATAACACTATAAGTTGCAAAGGAGTTTTCATAGACTTTTTAGGTGTTAGAATGTAGAAAAATGGCATATTTATTTATTTTTTAACTTAGCTTACCACAGCTGTAGAAATAGACAAAATGTGCAAACCACAGAAGAACAACTGAAAAGGTGAAAACATATCATAGGTAGACACAAGGAACTATCCCTTAACAATTCAAGGATGATGCAGCATAATTGGGAAAAGAACTGATCCCATTTGCATTTGCAAGTTTAAATAAGGACCCGGCTTAATAAATAAAGCATGGAAAGGTGGACCATCTTTCAGGATGGATGAAACAAGAAGATGGCAACACAAATGAAGTCATCACTGGGGTATTCACAACATTTCAATCAGATTTCTGCTGATGTCAAAATTCAAGCAATAAGTAATGTCACCTTCTGTTGTGAAAGGCTTTTTCCACTTTATTACAAACCTCATTATTAGGAAAGAACTGGGTTTATTAATGTAGATTTAGGACAAGACCACAGAAAGTAAGGAAAAGAGCCTTATTATTATATTATATATATATATAACCTATATTATATTTTCTCTTTTACAGCTATNACAGCAAAGAGAAGAAAGTATGAAACACATTTCATGGATAGTTAGTGTGGGTACACTGTGGAGCCCTGAACCAGGGAAGAAAGACAAAGGCATGGAGTGTGCTAGCAACACATAGAAACAACTTCCACTGGGTTCCCACATGTGGATGAAGAAATCATCAATATCATACTCCTGGCAAAGACCTTGGTATGCTGCTGACTTGTCCACTGGCAGCCCAAAGCCACCAATCTCAGGACTTGTGAGATGAGTGGAAGGAAAGTAGTTATAAAAGAAAGAGGTGCATGCTTTGCAGAAGTTTGCGTATATTAATTTTAACTCTACTTCCTTAAAACTCTAAGTTCCAGCAACACCACAGCTGGACTAATAGTAATGTTTTGATTAGAATTGCTAAGATTCAGCTAGAATTTCAGCTAGATTTATAATAAATCCTTGCATTTCAAATTCAACGTGTTACCCAACTTGCACAAAAGAGAATGCACAAAGGAAAACGCTGCACATTTGAGTGCAGCAAATGGGTGGGAGACTATCCTCCAGATGAGGAGGATCAGGGAATCCTGTCAATGAGTACAAACATCTAGTGGAGGGTAGTAAAGAGCAGGGAAACTGAGTCTTCTCCATGGTGCCCAAAGACAAGAGAAGAGGCAACAGGCATGAATAGCAGTTAAAGAAAATTCTCTTCCAATACCAGAAAAAAACCAGGGTCTGTGTCAAGTGGATTGTACAGCCATAGGTAGTTGCAATTTTTTATTTCTTACCAGTTTCTGTTTGTTATGAAAAGAAGTTAATACACTCAAACATAACAGAAAAACGCCTTAAAAGAACAATACTTTGTACCAAAAGAATCAGTCTAGAGAGTTATTAAAAATAAAGTGGGAGAAATAGAAAATATATAATACAAAAGTTATTAAACATTTGCATTTTAACAATCTTATTTCTCATTGCCTTTACTTGCGGTCTCTTCTTCCAGCTGTCACAAGACTAGTAAGTTAAAGAAAGGCAATCCGAGAAACAGAGAGAATTCCCCCAATGGAGTTGCATCCATATGAGATGTTGTTCTCTGATAGCATTACTATATTGCAGAATGTATTTCTGAGGATGGTTTTCATTTAGTATGCTTGTATAAACATTCCTGTCCTAGCATAAAGAAGAATCATTGGGAGTTTTGCCAACCCATGTCTAACACAGTGTAAAGACTCTCTTTCTCTGGATGTAACCAGTGGCAGCAGTTAAAGGAGATGTGATACATCCTCTGCAGATGACTTAACAAATTTTTTTTAAACTGAACGAAAAAAACAAGAACATATTGTTTTTTTATTTTGTTTTTAAACAAGGTGACATGGGCAGGTTCTAAGCTCTTCAACAAGGACATAAGGCCTATACATATATCAGTTAGTTCAGTAAGTGGAAATGCTGTCAGGCTGTGAGATTATTTTGTGTAAAGTAAGTTTCTCAGTGTTCTGGCAAGCACAGGAACAAGATGTACTGTGTATAAGTAAATTAATGTGTGCATAGAACTTTAATAATTAGCTTGTGGACATTAAAACAAATGTACCAGACATATGCCTATGTGAGCTGAGATATAGTTGATGTCCTTTTTAAAACACGTTTATAGAGGCTTTTTTTTCCCCCCCCTCATGTTGTTATCCCCAAAGGTTAGATTAAACCTTTATAAAGACTTTGACACACTTCATTTAAAAGGAGAAGGGCATCACTGTAGTGACTCTAAGTAAACAAAGTAATCCAAGGTGAAGGAAAAACTGACTAAACTTATTGAAAAAGCCTGTGGGTTGCCAGCTGCAACAACCAACACTACATCTATCACAGAAGGTTAATTCTATTTTTTAATAAGGAAGTTTAGCTTTTTTTTTTTTTTTACATGCTGGAATCTAGTAAATAGGAATAAATTTTTACTTCTATTTCAAGGTTTTCTTCTCATTAATATCCTCTCCCGCCTCTTACTGTTTTCAAAATTCTTTCATGCTGAGAGTACATGCAGAGAATAATTCAAAAACAACCCAAAAGCCAAGGATCATACTTATTTTAAGATAGGATTTTCACTGGAATAGTCAACCTAAATGCAGAGTTGCCTTTATTTTGGATGTAACTATAAGAAATATCTAGGATTCCCTGACTCTCAGATTTCACTTCAAAAAATTCTTTCTGCTTTCATGTGCATTTCAGAACCAAAGACTTTATGGACAGTCTGTTTCAGTGGGCTGAGGGTTAAAACCAATCCGGAGAAATTAAAATATATATACTCTCTATATAGCTGTTATTACATCTTTATTTGAATCTCCCTGCCCACTGAGTTAATTCAGCCCAACCAGAGACAGATATTTTGTGTTCAGATACATCTGTGAGAAGAAAATACATCATCATCATCTATTTGATGTCATATATTCTTGCAGTTTAAAAGAGGCAAAACACAGAAAAGGCACAAGTGAAAAACATAAAATTCCATAAGGCTCCTTGCTAAAGACTAGCAGATAGTTCCTTTCATTATTAGAAAGTTTTCTATCACAAGTATATTTATATCTTAAAATTATAAACACTTCTCCGCAGTCTTTACTCTTTATAGTTCTTTAAAGTGAAATAAACACTCAGTTAACTTCACTGCAAAATATTGTGAACTTAGTTCACCTCACTGTTCTCATATTCCATCTACAGTTTGAGACCTCATATCCACCCTTTCATGTATTTCATATTTAAAATTACATTAAATTTCTGTTTAATTAATTAATTCTGTTAATTAAATTGCATTCAATATTCATTTGTTCAGTCAAGAGGTTGAATTTTCTACAGGCCCTCTTCCATATAAGCTCTTCATTCTCTTTTAGAATTGTCATTTAAAGACTAAGCAAATAGTAATTCTGTACAAGTAAAGACCTGATTATTGTGAAAGCCTGAAAATCGCACAGACATGGCTATAATCCTGCACATGCCTGACAGATCCAATGCCATATAGACCAGATCCAGCAATGCAAGCAATTTAAACAAGAGGAATGTCTGTCTGTATCACTTCTGCTTCAGCATGGCTCCATTGGATTTGGGCTGTTGTAGCAGCTGGCTGAAATTCTGACCTCCTCAAGCTACAGAAAAATCTCTTCTAGGAGTGGGCAAGAGATGTGGTTATAACCCAGCTTCCCTTGCAAATATGGGATATTCATTTTTATTTTGAAAAATTATTTATTTTTATAAAATAATTTATGTTACATCATTGTAGAAAAGTTGATTCTTAATTGTACTGAAAGAGCTGGGTAATGTAAGCCCTGTCTATTCACTCACAAGAAAAAAAGATTTGTTGCCAGACAAAAAGAAAACAACTTGGAACAAAAAGACTGTTATACTTGCTTGTCAAGGACTCCTAAATAGCTGGTGGTTTTATTATAGGAGCTTCCTATGAAAAATCGAGAAAAGTCTTTTTTTTTTCTAGTTTCCCAGTTCTTTGTAAACAATCTTTGTTTCTGCACTGAACTGCAGAAGTCCTATTTTTTTGTCTCTAGCTTTTAGAATAAGCTAGATATAAAAATCTGAGTGTAAAAAAAGGAATTTTAGATAAGAATAAGGAATACATTTTAACGACTAGCAGTTTATACTTTTCAAAAGGCAGCTTCATCTGAGAAGAGCCATGAAATATATGCTCCTACAGGTAATAAAAGAAATCCTTCTATATAAAGCAGCTTTGAACATAATCAGAGACTCAAAAAAAGTATACGGGTTTTTCACAGGCTGCTTTTCAAATAAATCCATAGATATGCTACCATTTTTCTTAGAGGTAAGCCAAATGAATATTAATATAATTACATCACTATTGCTAAAATATTTGTAGTGTTACATACTCATATGCAGTCACAGGTTTAACCATTTTGGGTACAATCTTGCTAACTAATCCTAACAACATTGTTCTCCTTTCTGAGGCTGAAACAGAGGTACTGGAACCAAGAGAGAAAATGTTGTGTAGAACGTAAAAAATCCCAGCTGACTTGTTATATATTTTGCTCCTTTCATTTCTATTTCCTGGTGTAAGAAAGCAAGTGTCAATCCAGCAGCTCATTTTCACCAGATGAGGATAATCACCAAGGACATCTCACCATTGCCTTGTCATTTGCAGAACCTCTGACACCAGTTGATACCAAAAAGTAGAAAACTCTCCTTACAAACAAACAGAACAGAGTGGGGGAGAACAAGGAATGGCAGCTTTGTTTTCCATTAGCAATTTGGACCTACTGGAGGAGAGTTCTGGCAAACACCAGGGCCAGCTGAAGGTGGCTGGTGAGAGCATGAAACCTGGTAAACCTGTGGGTTAACCCCAGCACGTAGTCAAGCCCCACATAGCTGGTCACTCACTTTCCTTCTCAGGAAGGATGAGAGCTTGAAGAATAAAAGTGTGAAAAGTCATGGTGTGAGTTGAAAACATTTTAGGAGGTAAAAAATAGCTGTGCACCCATAAAGCAGAACAAAGCCATCAATTCACTTCTTCCCAGGATCCAGTCAGTGTTCACCCACTCCTAAGAAAGCCAGGCTCCATTACAGTTGATGGTGACTTGGAAAGGCAGATTCCACAACTTCAGATATTCCCATTCTTTCCTATTATGTCATATGTTGTTGGATATCCCTTTGGTCAGTGAGGGTCAGCTGGCCCAGCTGTGTCCCCTCCAAACTTCCTGTGCACCCCCAGCCTACACTCTGTTTAAGCACTCCTCAGCAAGAGCTAAAACACTGGTATGTTATCAACACAACTTTGGTCACGAATCCAAAACATAGTCCCATAGCACCTACTGTGAAAATAATTAACTCTATCCCACCTCAAACTAGAACACTGGACTAGCTACCTTTTTATTGGGAGGAGGGTTTGTGGTTTGTTTGGTTTCATTGTTTAAATAATGGAGATAATCTTTAGGTAAATTCAAATTCAAAAGGTTTCATCAGCTGTTTCAGTAAAGACTGGATTGTCATATACCAGTTTCATGAACACATGAAAATACCTACCATCTCCTCGTCCTCTTAAAAATATCACATGAAATTGCTTAAGACATTTAGATTCTCTGACTTTCTTTTATAAAACTGCAACATCTGAGACAAGATACCCCAAGTAAGAATAATCACAACACCACGAGGTAGATCATCAGAAGAGAAGAGAGAATTAAACAGCAAAAAGCAGGTAAGATGGCAAATATTATAGAGATTCATGAGGATTAGTGAAAAAGGTCATAGTGAAATAACATCTCACTTCACAAGACATTTTAGTGTGATATTTTAATTAGCGCCACCATTATCATGTGTCACCTTAGTAAGACGCAGCTCTGTGAAGAGCCTCACCAATTTGTAATGCCAAGCATTTGGCATTAGATGAACACTAAAAGCCATTTTCATTTCCTTTTTGAATATTGCCTGTTAGGAGTCAGAATACCCACTGGATTTCTACCAGACAAAGTAAGAAGTCCTAATGTAATAAAAGAAATATTATGTGTCATAGATGATCACTACATTTCAACAATGAAGGATTTAATTACTCACATGAAAAAGAGAAGTGGAAATGCAAAGATTTTTAAAAGGTATTTCTAATAATTTCTGATCATTTGTACGTTTAGCAGTCTCAAAGCAGTTCATAGGAATGAGACTATTGAAAAGTATGAGATTAGGAAGGAAAGATGTTATCGATACTTACACAGCAAAATAAGAGCACTTGTATTTTTCATATACAGATATGAGCATTCCCCACTGGTAGATCTAATTCCCTCTACCTAAAAATAACCACAAATCAGTCTGTTTCACTGAGTGTGATAACAAATTCCAACTGAAGAGCAATACTGCTTTAGGGGCACCATGACTATGGATAGCAAACTCAGTAATTTAATTTAAAAAACATGATTCTGTGGCTAGATAGAAAATTTACCTGTTAGTTCCAAGCTACTGATTTGCAAAGAGAAGCAATAATTAATGTCTGTGTATGTATATAATATGTGTATGTATGTTTGCAAATAGATCCTTATCTCGTTGGTTTTGTTTAATTTTACTTGGGATATGGGATATGCAATGAANTATATATCATTATACATGTATATATATTGTAATATTTCAGGTAAGCCCTGCTTCCGATAATAATATCCAGGTCTAGTTAATATGAGAATACTGTTTGAAATCTGCTCTGAACATAGGAGAATGGATTTTCAAGTGTCAGAGAAGAATCCTTTTTCCTGCTTGGTAAAAGATGCGTCTGATTCTAAGCTTTATTTAAAAGTCTAAAGCTGGAAGTAAGGAAATCTACGATAAGAGATAACATAAATCAAAGTGTCTGTATGTGATACAGCCTATTAAGAGATAAAGAAAAAAATATGTCAGTCAACAGGCTGACAAAGTGGTTCCATGTTTTTTTAAAGCACTTATGTAGCAATCACACTGTGAAAATTCACTTAGCCATTCTAACCAGATGCAAATGTTATTTCTTCCAACTAAGCACACTTCTCAAATAAACCTTACTGAGGAATCATTGTAAAAAAGATGCCTTTGGAGATGTTGAGTAGATGCTAAAGTGAATTTCTTGTTATATCAGATATTGTGGAAAAATGCACTGTTAATAGAATGAGGCTGGTATCGAAGCATGAATTTATTGTCCGAATATAGAAATACAAGGACAGTGAGAAAATGCATGAGCCTTTGATTCACTTTGTAACAAGAAATAAGATATAATTTATTGCACAGTATCAAGAATAATAAAATATGTAATATATCTGTCTTTCAAGCTCTTCTCTTTTTTCTTGCTTTCTGCTTTTGCTTTTTATCTCTGTTTTTCCAGATCCATCCCACCATTATATAGGCAATCTGTCATTCTGTGCATCAATTTTCCCTGATGACTAGTTTATCCAGTCTTAGAGCTTACCACTTTCTAATTTTAGAAATATTAATGTCAGAGCAATGAATGTATATACATATAATTTAATTGCTGACAGCGTAAGAAGAAAAACTCTAGATGTTCCGTTTTTACCTCCTAGTCCTCTGAGTAAGCTTTTTTGGGGGTTTTTTTCCTGCTTTATGGTTTATTTTACCACAGATACATCCATGTATTACACTTATAGGTGTATCTTTCAGTAAATTATTTCTGGCAGAACACTGAAATAATGGTGTTTAGCAAAAATCTGTGCACAGATTTTGTCTGCCTTATTTGGGTTTTGCTGTAATTGAATGAAATTCAAATAAACTATCTGGCTGGGATCCAGCAGTTTCTACCGGCATCTTTCTGCTTGACTTAAGCTTGGACTTTTTGAAATGTAGAGAAGAATCAGTTTCATGGCGAGATTCTAAGCTTAATGATATTGGTCATTCCTTTAGCACAAGTACCAAAATGTTACAGCATGCCCTAACAATTACTCATTCATCAGCAGTCAGTCTGCACCACCCATTCCTTTAGTTATGTGCTTTCAAAACAGAAGGCACTGGACCAGATCTAAACAATACCCATCTAAGACCTTGTACACCACATGTGTTTGTTTCTGCAATATCATATATTTTTCTCATAAATTGGTCATTGATCCTTTCCAAAACTCACTATCTTGATTTCTGCTTTGGGGGTTAGTTATTCCCCATTAAAAACGCTAGAACTTATACTTCACCAGTGGAAAATGTGTAATCATTGGCACTTTTAGCAAGATAAGAGTTATATTTCTTCTACATTTGTGTTACTTTGGGCTGTACAGACACAATCACGGTTCAATAGTAACCTTCTATTGCATACGCATATCAGTAATTATATTTTTCCACTAAAATAAACTAATTGTAGTAGTAAGAAACAAACAAACAAACATTTCTGTGATACATCTGGTTTATTATGTAAACAAGCAAAACAAGAAAACAAGACAATATTTACTGAAAGTTACAAACAAAAATTACACCATGATACAATTCAGCAAAATCCCAAATTTTAAAAAACTCCTCCTCTTTAAGTACTTTCCCTTTCTTTGTTTTGAGGACTATAAAGAATCCATGACTTTGATGCAAACTGCTGTGGATGAAAGATCAGATATAACAACCGCAGATGGTGTTTTGTTACTTTCAAAAGCAGGTCACTAAGTAAATTCTGTTTGCATTTTCAAGAGGACAACTGTTTCCAGATGTTAAATTGATGTCTACAACTTTTAAAATATTTCTTTATAAAAACAGAAAATGGAGAGATCTGATAACATCAACTCTGGTATCTCAAAAACAACACTGCTATAAATAGGTAAATAAATACAGGTATCACTAAACAAGATAATATTTTAAATCATCAGGAATTAAAGGATTTATTTTCTATGCTGTAGTAGTATAATATTTCCTCTAAGCAACTTAAGTTCTGAATTTTATTTCTTCCTAACAAAACTTTGACCACAGAGCTGAAGGTCAGACCACTTCAAATGTATGCAAGAAAAAGACTAGCAGACTCAATATTTCCTACTGTTTTCTAAAAGCTTGAGTTGATTTTTCATATTTTAATTTTTTTCCATCTTTTTCACATTTACAACCCCAATAAGTAAACTTCCCATGCAAAATACACTGACTGACTACGTTGCAGAAAGATGCCTGTTGATCTGTCACTCACCTGCAGATACATCTCCAGGTTCAATCTGTCAGCTGATAGAAAATGGAGACTAAGAATATATGAAGGAGTATAACTTAATATATTTAATCTAAACTCTTTCTACTAAGAGGAAAAAAAAAAAAAAAGATGCTCCGTTCCCTTTTTTTAGTAATTTAGAGATAAAATAACTTGAAAAAAATTTTGATGTCCACTGCTAAAAGAAACTAGTGGAAATATGTGGATTTGGTGCAATCATGCACTTTCAGATTTTATGAAGTAACCAATTACACAGCATCATCAGCTGGTCATATGTCTGACTGGACAGGCACAGTATATAAGCGTCAAAAGTTTCAATTGTGAGCTGAAATTAAACAGAGGATTTGTAAGAAAAAGAAAGATTTTATAATGGTCATAAAATGAAAGTTCTTGGCAGTAATGCTGGCAAAATTAATTTAGCATAATGCTATATATTAAGAGAAATTAATATATGTTTCTCCTTTGCTCCTACTGCTTCAGTTAATATTGTTAGCAAATCTTTCATACCTGTCTCAAACTTTTAAAGTATGCTGGGTTTACCACAATTCAGTACAGTTCATGTGAGTGACTGGAGAGCCCAGTGGGTAGCTGCACAGAACAGTGTGATAGCTGGTAACATGAATACCTAAATTACCAGCTGTGTAGGGAAACAACAAAAATATTACATTTAGAGAATTAGTTTAATTTATGAAATCACTGTTCACTCTCAATATTCAGTTCAAACAAATAACTTTAATGTAGAAAGGATATGAAATGAAACAAACAAAAATCCAAGCAAATCACAAACACAAGAAACTAAATTAATGAGTGAACAAACAAGGGAACCAAGTACTGAGAAAACCAGCTTATGGTTTTGCATATTTTCACGTTTAAGTTTCACCTTTCATTAAATTATGCTGCTGTTAAATAACAAACTGAATTTTTACTTTTATCAGTGTAATCTCCTTCTCCTAAATGAATGAATGCACCTTCAGACCCTTCTATTAGGTAATTAGCTAAATTCCTCATTAATAAGTAACGATTCAGACTGCCCTGTTCTTTGCATTAAACAAATACATTTAAGATTCTCTACAGAGCAGTGCATTTTGTTAAAAATAACAAGCTAGACAATTTTCTAATGATAATAAGGCAAAAAAGGAGTTTAATTGTTAGACAAGGGACCCTTAGATAAACAATGCTAAAAAGAATTGCAAATAATGACAATCAGAGATTACTAAAATACCTTCTGGAACAGCCCGGATTCCAAATAACATGGAATTTTTGCATACTAATATTCAATGACATAATTTAAAGACTACTGGCATGACAGAACTTACTATATTTTTTAAAAAATATATATTTTTTGCTGAAGTAGTCTATGTACTCTTTCAACTCCTTCTATCACCACAGCATCATCCCAGGGTCATCCAACAATAGTTTGCTCTTTCAAAAACTTTTTCATGCTTTTTGGATTGTGAGTCATATATGGTTACCTAAACTAAGACTTTTAAATGTTTTAGTACTTTTCAAAGTACCAAAAAATCAATAACAGGTTGAAAGGTCCTCAGATGCCTTTCGATCACACATTAAGTAGTGCAGCAGATTCTCATTGTTGAGTCTGCCCTAATAGCTGTTAAAGGACCTTCCAAAACACTTTTTTGTTTGTTTCTTACATAAATAGTGACACTTAGCAAGTACGCTCAGCTGTTCTGTAGTGAATATTTAGTGATAGAAATTTATAATAAAACTCAGAAGAACTTTCTGAATTTAATAAAGAGTAGGCTGTATACACCTTGGATACTTACTGCTGATGGATGATTTTGATGAAATAAGTGTGGCGTCATTTCAGAGCTGCAAACCTATTTCACGAGGGACAAAAAAAAAAAGAATGACATACAAAGCATGGAAATATTTATGTGAAAGTACATAGGAACTCAATGACTTGTAAAAATGGAGCTTATATGACAATTTTTTAGAATAGAATACCATTAAGAGGCAAATTGTAATCTTGCTTATTTATAATTAAATCCTGTGTTAGCACAGCATCTCTCACAATCCCATCCACCACAATAAATTAGACACCACCTTTAGGACTGAAACTCAGGGATCTGTGTGTCTCTTCTGACCCTTAATCTTATTGTCTGCCTCTATGACCTACTCACAGTGGTCTGTCATCAGCTAAATGTGAACACAACTAAGCAATGCTCTTGCAAATCCTTCAATATCTCGTAATCTTTCCCCAGCCACTGTTCGCAAAGTCACTCTGCTGACCCCAGGCTATGCTTTCAACGTCACCACTGATCCATTCTGTGAAGTACCACCTCAGTGACTCTCTCTGTGTGGCTCTCCTCCTCCACTTACCCAGGCTGCACTCTCAGCCAGGCTTCATCTCAAAAACGGCAGCACCTGATTTTCTGGTACTGACAAACTAAATGAATGCTCTCCTATCTTTTCAAACTGCTCCAGTACTCATCATATGCTAGTTGGCTTGTAAATACCTATTCCTTCCTATCTATTCAACAACCTGAATATTTTTTTACACTGAACTCAGGTTATGATCTTTATTCTGAAAGGACAGACCCTTCAGGGCCTTTACTCTGAAAGGACAGACCCTTCAGGACGTTTTGTAATGACAACCAGCACCTTTTAATTCAGTCTAAAATTCTTTCAGAATTTCCTTAACTTCTAGACCCTACCACTTACCAATTTACTTTGAAGAGGGGAAGGAAGTAGATGACTCCATAACTCTCCCTCCAACCTAGATGCTTTATGATTCTAAATTTTGTAGCAAACATTTCTGTGCCTTCTTTCCTACTGCTGTAATCAACCAGTTATTTTCCCTTTAATTTTACTTAAACATTTCATTTTGTAACACCCACAAAAATTTGGTCTGCATTGTACTGACAATTATTTACATATCTAATCTCTACTGATTGATCCCATGTCCTCTAGATTTTCACACACTAACAATCAAAAAATGCTTCATTACAAACCCCTTGAAGCTCTGTTTCCATACTGTTAGGCATGAAAGGCTCCAGTCAAGAACTGGAAGCAAGAACTCCTGAACACCATGACAGCATAAATAATAAGCAAAAATCAGCTTCCACATTTAGGATACTCACAATCTTGAAACAATCATTATTTTCTCTTGAATAATTTTTTCTGCTCTCCTAACACTTTTTCAATTATACACTGCTTATATTTTGATAAATTGATGAATTTTTGTACCTAAATCCTTTTCACATAGTATTTTTATCTCAGCCACAACATGAATTTTTATATTTTAATATTTGTGTTCAAGCAGTAGTTCTCAAGGTTTTCCTATTATGAACTGCTGTGCAGAAAAGGGATTTGACGTGGAACTGTCACACTACATGAAAAATCAGGTCTCATGACTGAGTGCAATTTGCAACATTATATGAGACCTTAAATCCACAATCTATTAAACCTCTGATGCAACCATGACCATTTAAAAGCATCTCAGACATCTTCAGTGAGTGAATTTGTGAGTCACGATTCTACAGTATATTTTAAGATTGAATGTCCTGATGAGATGCTTTTATTTTCCCTGGAATTATTTATCTATCTACATGTAAAAAATATTTAATCAGTTTCCTTCAGAGCTGGGGGATCTTTTGACATATGCTTCTAAACTACTAGCAATATATGTAATTTTGTCCCAAAGGGGCAGAATCTAGTTTCTAAAAACTTTAAAATTAGACTTGCAAGAGAAGAAGACAAACACACAGCTTTGGTTTTCTTTTAGGAGCCAAAACTTTGAAAATCCATGCTAAAATTAGAAACAATTAACTTTCTCATCTAACAGTTAATAGGGTCCTGAGACCTTTCCTAACTAATCTGAAAGATAGTATCTTTTTGTCACAGATTTGTTAAAAAAACTTCTACATGAGTAAATTACTGACATTGGCCCACTTCTGCCACAATCTTGAATCAATTGTGAATAAATAGAATGTGCTTCTTCAAAGATAATACCATCACAAAATATTTCCAGGATGAGTACTGGAAGTTAGAAACAAAAAAACCCCTCCTTTACATTACTGGAGGATCCTGGCCAATGAATTCAGCCTGCTTTTCGAAGAAAATCTGAATTCTGTTACATTTGGTCAGTGAAAGTCTTGATGTGCTCTGTCGTATCTACAACACCAATTTCATGACTCCTACTCAAGTCTGTTTTGTAACCAATGGGGAGCATTTTTTAAAACATCCCTGCAATTTACTAACCAACCCACAGCACTCTGCACTTCTAAATTACTTATACACTTTCCTACTTAAAGCATTTAGCAAAATTATATAAATTGGGTTTTCGCTTAAAAAATTCTGTTTTCTTTCTCTTAAGCAAAGTTTCTTTATTCATACAATGGTTTTCAGACCTTTAACTAATTTTCTCTAAAGGTAAAACATTTTTCATTTTAAATTATTGGAGTGGAAAATTGCACAGGTTTAAAAATTTATGAAAAAATACATAACGGGCTAGAGTCTCATAAAATATGTATCATACAGCACCACATTTATTCTACCTACTTGTTAAAATTGCTTAAAGTGCCCACTGTGATTTGTTTGGCAGAACATACTTCTTTTTCCATAAAAGTCTTTTCTGTGTCTTACAGTGTTATCTGTTGTTTGAACTGTGCCAGGAAAAAAGGAAGCATAGCTTTTCTGATTTTTTTTCCTGTCCTTATTACAGAGGTTAGTTGACAGTGGAAATGTAAACCAGCATTATTATGAAGCCACTGAGGAAAATTTAAATCTGAAGAAAACTTAATAAACTATAAAATTCAATGTCAATTATATAAATACAGTTTTTACATTTAAGTGAAATTTTCCCATCAAGATATGGGAATCTGGAGTGAAAATACTAATTTTGTTTAACCATGAAATTCTTTTAGATCATCTTTGTTCAGTAACAAATTTCAATATCAGAATATTTTACAACAGCTCCTGACAAATTATTTGATGATAATATGTCTGCCTAGCAGTGGAAAAATTTGCAATATCAGCAACATAGCTTAAAGAGAAGATCTCTTCAGCCATGTTTTTTTTCAAGAATAAATAAATATTGTTTCTTTCTGTACTAGCTTGTAACCTAAGCAGAAAGTAAAACAATAAAGACAAAAATAAAGATTAAAATACAGAAAAATCTATTATTTTAAGATAAAGAAGTCTATCAAGTTGTCCAGAATAATTTTGAAGCCTTAAAAGACTTAAATTTAAAAATTGTTCTAGTTCATAGCTGTTTCTGAATTTTTTTCTCACATTTAAAGCACTGAATTTGCCAATGGACTTTGAAATGTCACTCACTATGTCATATGATGTTGGAACTCTCTTTTTCACCATTTAACAGAATTTAAAAAAAAAAATTAAATAAATCTTCAGCAGAACTTCTTATCATATGAGTTTTCATTATTTTTATGTATTTATATCAAGAGAAATACATATGAAGAGGTACTCATCAGGCTGGGCCACAAACCCTTTCATTCAGGATTCAATACTGCTGTTAAGTGCATGCCTAACTTAGTAAACAAAAGTAGTTACAGATTAGTTAGTTGTAGTTTGTACAGCAGGAATACTAATTGATATGAATAGGAATATATAACTTAAAAAAATCATTGCACACTTTGAATAAAGACCATAAGCAGTTGGTGAATTGTTCAGCTTTTTCTACTTCCATTAAAAAAGATATTTCGAAGTTAGTAAAATCTGTTTGAAGTTATGCCGCTAGAGACAATTAATTCCTGTTAAATAACTACTGAAATTCATATCTTCCAGAACAAATTGATCTACCTGGATATCTGACTCCATCCATGCCCCTGGATTTTCTCCTCAGATTATATCTAGAAGTTTTTAAGATGCCTCACTCCTCCAGATCTTTCAATTACCTGATAAAGCCTTTCTGGTTTCTGCCCATTAATTTTATTTCTGGAGATTAAGGTTGTTTCATGCAGCGTCCTCTCCCTGGCAATTCCCCAAAGCTTTCGAAAAGTTTCCCTAAAGCTTCAAGTGTTTTTAGACTTAAAAAATAGTGTATGGTTCCCTGGGGCTGCAGGGTCCTTATGAGAGCCTTTTTAAAAAAGCTTTCAAATTTTTTGGTTTCTTCCCTCAGCACCAAGGACTCCAGGACACAGTGCTTGATTGTCCTATACTCCAAAAGAAATATCTCTGTCTGTGCACCCAGTGGGATAAGATTAGCTCCAGCACTCAGAAAAACTTGATGCTTTCACACCATCCAAGGTTGTAGCAAATCCAGCTTTGATAAACAAAGAGTAATAGCTTCTTTTTTTCAAATACCAACTAAATGATTTCAATACTTTTAATGATTAAATTGCTCCATCTGATGAAATAGATTGCTTTCATTATGTTGCCTTCATCTGTAGAGATACTAAAATGTTAGAAAATAAAGGGGCATTAGTATTTTAGAATTTAGTCACTCTTCATAGATGTTATGTTATCTAATGCATTAGATAGATGAATGAATGATTAGGTATTTTTCCCCTTTTTTACAAAAATAACATCTAGTTTCCCTTTTCTTCATATATTAAATTTTCTTTTTGCCCAGATTAGGAGTAATTTTCACACCGTTTGGAACTGGATTGATAAACAAAAATGAAGCATGATACTGGGATTAGATATTGCACTGTGAAGTAAAAAGTGCCTTGCATTGCTGTGAGTCATGACACTTGTGCCAGGTATACTTAAGCCATCCATTCTCATTCAGTGATACTCCAAGGCACTGTGTTACACGATTATACGCTCCCACTTAAACATGTGGGATTGTATTTAAACATGTAGATTGCTTTGGGGATCCATGGGAAATATAAACTACTCTTCAGGACATCCTTTCAAAATAATCATTTTCTTTTGCTAGGACAATCGTAATTGCATCTAAACTCAGAGAAATGTGCAACCTTCATTTCTTGTTCCAAAAAAACTGGATTAAGCAATTTACTGAAGCACACCATTATCCTGTTCCCTTCCACTGATGCAGCCAAGCAGGAGGGACAACAGGATACAATGGCTTGCTGCAGATCACATTCCAATGCACAATCAGGACATGGTTAAAATGCATTCCAGGTTTCTCCACTTCAGCTGATCCAAAAAAGGCAGTTTTGGTGGGGATTCCCCCTTTTCACCAAAACTTTGTTTGAGGATTTATCTTATTCATCTAACCTTTACTTTTCATATGATAATCCTGCTTTCTTACCCTTGGGAGACTCATCTCAGTGCACCATTAGGACTTACACTATAGTTCACAGCACCAAGTTCCACTGGAATTAACTGTGAGGTGAGCAATGCTTAGATCTTAACAGTAATGTTCCTATTTTAATTAAATCAGATGTCTCATTAGGATATAAGTTTAAATTAAAAAGTAATGCAAAAAAGATATATCTCAAATAGGAAAGTTAAGAAAATGTTGATGATCAATATGAACACACAAGGAAGTCCATACTGTTTTCAATTAATTCTTGAACTTAGACCTTTAAAGTACAGAAAGAGGGTTTAGAAAGGACTGGCACTGAAGCAATAAATAAGATCTCTGCGTTCATCAGAGCTAAGAAATAATTGAGCTTTCTGAGACTGATGCGCACAAAAGGAACATAAGTATCCTTAAATTATCTGTCAAAACTGAAATAAATCAAATTATAGCTACTTTTAAATGTCAGTTACTCATTAAGTCTGGTTAAGCTTCAGTAGATTTGCAGGAAGAAATAATAACAAATTAATCCTAATGACGAGTATTCCAATTAGATAGACTAGAATTTTATACAGAAAATCTTAAATGTCCAATAATGTTAAAAAATTCTGAATTATAATCAAGCATCTCTAACCAGCAATTAAATTCAAAGGCTAATGTTAGTGAAACTGGGTAAGCACAATTCCAAAGAAAAGACAATATTTTTTAACACATTCTGGAAACAATTACAATAAATAGAGATTTCTCAGTTTTCTTTTATTTAGGAGTATAAAAGCTGCTGCTCTTCATTCTTGAAAAAAACCTGAGTCCCTCTGAAAAAAGGTAGACCAATTGATTACTGCTACCAAGAAGCCATATTCTTCTCTTCTTAAAGAAGCACTTCCTTGATTTTATCTGTCAGAACTTTAAGAATGCACTAAAAATGTCTCAAACACTGTCCCCTTCAGATGAGATGCCACAACAAGCACAGATGGCTAACAGAAAGGTGTTGATTTCTGTAGAAAGGTTTGGAATTACTACACCAGACAAGATTTCACTGTGCAGACTGTGGAAAATGCAGAAGAAACAACAGGAATATGCCAGGCTGGGTGAGGCACATCTGGGTAACCTATTCAGACAAAAATTCTCACTGTGGCAAACTGCTGGAAAGGAAGCAGCTGCATAGACACACACCACCTCAAGTGGTCAGAATGACACATACACTGGTGGATACCATGGACTTCTTACAAAAGTGGTACCATGAGAAGGACACTCCAGGACTCCCAAAACAGAGAAGATCAGAAGAAGATAGGACAGTGGGATGCCACAGAAACCCATGTGGTGGTGACTATCTTCCTGTTCAATTTCTGTCTCTTTCTTTCTCTTTTTCTTTCCCACCCCACCCCCCGCCCCCTCCTCCACACACACACGCACACACACATACATTTACTGTTAAATAACATCTATACGGGCATATGGTCTCATTTGAACCTTAGCTCAGGCAGAGCTAATTTAATAGTTGACCCCTACCATTATTTCAGAAGTGGGATCCTAACATTATTCTGGTGGATCATAACATTATCTCTTCTACCTATTTAAGAAATGAAATAATCCTACAATCTTGAAAAGTTCTTCAGAACATCTAGCATAAGTACAGAATCTGCCAATATGTCCTAAAGCATGATATTTGAGCTCAAAACAGTGCACAGCAGTTGAATAATAGGAGGGGGAAAAATCATGGATATCCAGTAGGGTGAAATGTTATTCTATTTGCACATATTTCCTCTGCTCCCTTCAGTGATTTCTGTATCAATGCTTCTAACATCCCTCCACAGAAACTATCAGCCTACAGCTGAATGGCCTTTAAATCACTAAGTTTCATATCTGACTCTCAAGGTACATTAGAATCAGTGTGCTTGATTGTTTCAACTAGAAACAATTTTCCTCTTGTGAATAGCATAGAAGCTACATATGTCAGAAGCAGTTAACTGCTATACCTAAAATTTAACACTGTAAAAACATAATAGTATCAAACTTCCTAGATTCTCACTGTAATAAATGAGGAATAATAAAGCTGTAGAAGTTTAACACTATATCTTCAGAAAATGTTAGCATCATTATATGTTAGCTGCAAACACTTTTCTTGTCACAATTACTCCTGTTTATGGGTGATAATCTACCTTAAAAATGCAGTACACAGTTGTAGCAGGATGCTCTGCCCTGTAGTGCAGTCAAACAAGATGATCAATGCTCTGATCTGTAGTCATTTCACCTTAGTCTCTTTTACATATGAAAGTGCGTTTGTTTTACAGAAAAAAATAACAAAAAACCTCCATGTTATTAAATCTTTCAGAGACTACCTGAAAATTACTTAGATGACTCTAAAGTTTCATTAGTTAAGGTCAATCTGCCAATGTGACATTGGCAAAAATAGTTAACCAGGGAAGCTCCACTGTGCAGCAATGAACAGACACCAGAAAAATATTTGGCCATTTCTCTCTTCTCTAGTAAAAAATATGTTTGCCCACCTTCAAGTGCTTCAACAAAGGTTCACCAGCAGAAAACAATTTTTGGGCGATCTGAGTAGAGAGGCAGTGGGAAGGAAAAGGAGGAGAAAGAGGAGTTGGAGTGACCCTGGGCCTCCCCCCAACAGTATTAGTGTACCCAGAGAGTCTAGTGGTGCTCAGATGTGTCCCCACTACAAGCATCTGCATTACTCACCTGGCTGGACAACATCTGGAGGAGGTAATGGATGTGGGTCTAGTTGGGGGGAAACTGGGGGTTTTGGGGTACTGCCCTCAAGGGTAGTAGGGTGGGTATCTGGGAGTTGAAGGATATTCTGAAGAGAGACAGGACCCTAGGAACTCTCAAGGGATTGGTGAGGGGTTGTGATATTTTTGGGGTGACACCCCAGGATATGGATGTAAAGGGACCGGGGCTGTATTAGGGTGGGGGAGAGGGGAGCACATTTGAGGTTGGGGGGATTTTGAGGAGAACACTGGCGTTAGGGTTCAGCTTGGGGTGCTCCCCTCAAAGGTTTCATGGTGGAGCTAGGCCAGTTGTTGCTGCAGCTCTTGTGCCTTCCTGATCGCGCCTTTTCTCCCTTGAACTTTCTCAAAGTGTAAATAATGCTGCTCCTTTTTCTATCTCCTGGCCGGATGTTGTTGTTACAATAAACAATTGGACTGGCAAGCAAGGCCCGCTCTGTTCCTATGACGTGCCGATCCCCAGGTGACTTCTCGGGAATCCCAGGGCTCCAGGGGTAGTGTCATCAGAGCTCCCTTGGCACACTGCTTTGTCATTGAGAATGTGTGCCAGAACGTGGCACCTGGTGCCCAATGTGGGGCAGGAATGAACAGTGACAGAGCCCTGAGACCCTGAAGGTGAAGGAGACACTCTCGAGAAGAGATGGGGGGAGGTGACTTCCCACTGGCTGAGCACCTTTGTTGGAGCTTAGCACCCAAGGCTGGCCAGGGAAGAAGCCATCCAAGCATTCACCACTCCTGAAGGAAGTCTGGGTTTTACCAGACCACTGAAGGAGGAAGACCTGCTTTAGGACAGTGGAGAAGGTCTTCGGACAGTGCACCAGTAGCCAACAAGCACTGTCACATGGGCAATCGCCCCAGAGACTGTCAACTAGAGTCCAGACTTGAAATGTCTCACAGGTAAGGCCAACCTGTGGGAGCTCTCTCCCTCCTGGGATGTAGTGGGCCCATTGCCCTGTTCCTCGGAGGCCAGAAGCAAAACGCCACAGTGTAGGAGAGTTGGCTGCACACGACAGGGGGCACAAGGTGGCTGCCGGGAGGGTTTTCTCCTAAAGGAGGGGTAGCTACATCTCTGACTGCTCGGTCCCCTTGGGCCCACTTTGGCCTGGAGTGTCAGAACCGTTTTGGCCCGAAGTGTCCAAACAATGAAAGGAAGCCGTAAGCCTCTCTTTCCAAGTGGTGTAGGGAAACTTTAAGAGGAAAATCAACCATGGCTGTAACATCTTCCAAGGGTCTATGGAGTGTTTATAGGTTTTTTTAAGTTTCTCTTAATTTTGTATAGGAGGCTATTAAACAAAATCACCAAAAAAAAAAATAGTCAATTGGCTTTTCAAAACGTTTGGTAGCTTAGACACTTGGTTAATTCTGGATGATGGGTTCTTAAATTTATTCGGCAAAATTGTAGATGCAAGAGTTCCTGAATTAGTGTCCATTTTTAAAACTATGAAAGAAACCATAATTTATCATAAGATGTGTCAAAAATTTTTAGAATGTGATCCCCCTCCCATATTCTCCTTTTTGGCTCCTATGGAGTCTCCCTTACCCTCTTTCCCTCAGACTCCCCTAATCCCTTCCCAGTCCCCTGCATAGGGTGATGTTGGCTGCGTCCCCCTGAGCCCCCTTTCCCAAGATGGCAATGGCTGTGCCTCTTGGGGCTCATTTTCCTACCTTTGTCCTCTCTTCCTGTTCCCTTTCCCGCCTCTGGCTCCATCAGCTCTGCCCTGGAAGACTGGCATCCTCCGGGGAGGATGGAAATGGAGGCCCCCTTACAGATTCCCCCATGTTGTGTGAGCTCCCCACAATGGCAGTATCTGTGTCCCATACCCTCTCCTCAATTTCTTTTTCATTAAAGTCCCTAGTAATGTTGAATATCAGACATGTAGAATCCTTACAACTGTGGGGTGGTTTCCCCCAAACCAAATTAGTCAAATTGATAAAAATTTGCAGTCTGCACCCCAAAATCCAAATTTAATGCAAAATACAGTATTTTGTGTTCGAACATTTACAAAAAAATCTTTCATCACCTTAATGACTGCAGTTAACTTTTCAAAAATGACTCGGTTTCTCCCAAAAGGAAAAAATAAGAGTAGTAAGAGAAAAAGATCACAGTCATTATGAGGTACTGTGTGCCCGAGGAACTTTTGCAAACTATTTAAAGCATCCTGATCATTGTAGCTCCCTTCTTTTAATCAAGTCGCCCTAGGTTAAGTAAGTTTGTATTACGATGTACCGTTATTTAGTCAAGACTTTATCTTCCGTATATTCCCTTACCAATCTCTTAAGATAATTAATATAAATGTAAAAGTTTTAGTATATAGGTTAAGATGTGCTCAATTCAGTTAGTAATTCAAGCTCTTTAGTTCTAATTATTAGGATGAGCAAGTTTTTTGAAAGCGCTTTTCAGAGACCTTGTATATTGCCCTCTCTGTGACACGCCCCGCAAGAGGGTGATATCCATAGTCCTGCATCATTATATTATGTGTCCTGAGTAGATCTGTTCATCTATTATTATTTATAAGCCTAAAAAGTAATCAAGTTTGTAAGTTTTATGTTATAGAGGGGAAAAAAGTTGTAAAAAAGTGTCAAGAGAATCACACAGAAGGAGATCCGTTTGGACCACAAGCAACAGCTGAGCCCAGAAGAAATTACTAGTGAAAAGAGACCAGAGAATCTGTGATGCTGCTCCGTTAAAGAGCAGCAAAACTCTTAACTCAACTCTTAGCTAATTTTAATTAACTAAACTAAATTTTAATTAACTAAACTCTTAGTTAATTTTACAAGTTCTGTTCGCAGTTCAAAATTTCAAAGCTCACAGTTCAACATTTCAAAGTTTTAGAATTGTTATTATACTCCAGTCCTGAGAATCCTTTCATAATTTTGTTTCCCTTAATCCAACCCTCTAGGTTTCCCCAGTGTTTCATTTCACTTATTTCATTTTGCATTACATTCTTAGATTCATTTATTTAAGTCAATTACTTTAAAGCCAGAACTGATTTTCCGTCTGTTGGTTAATGAGATGGTCACAACAACTTGAAGCCAATCAAACTTGAAATCAGTCAAAGAGATAGAACAATGACAACTAAAAGGTTGAATTGGAAAGTCTGCTTCTCCATTTTATGAGTTTTCTGCCAGAAATATCGTTCCCCTGGAATTCTGCATGTAAATGAAAATCTTCCACTAGTGCATTTTGGTTCAGTCATAAATCCTAGTGGTTTCTTTAAGGAAGATTTAGAAAAGGCAAAAATCAACACAGTTCAAGGAGAATCTGTTAGAATTGGCATATATCAAAAAGCTTCCACAAATTATATCCAAATTATTGATGAACTATAAGCTGTTTAATTGAATTGTATCAAGTTTGATCACATGAGTGGGTGCCCACTCCCCTTCCTCCTTTTTCATTGTCTTTTGTTAAAGAAAAAAGGGGGAGATATTGCAGTGCATTTTTCTTAGTATGTTCTTTTGTTTAAATGCTTTGTAGCCCCCCTTTCTTTATACTGTAGTTTGTCAATGCCCCTGATGGTTTGGCCCATCTCCCCTGTAGTTGGTCTGACCCTTGTTTTCCTCTCCTACACCTCCCTGTCAATCCTTCCCTGACTCTACCCCTGAGTCTGGAAACTTCTGTATCATTTGATGTTTCATTGGTTACGTTGAAGTTGTAACCACCCACCATGTCCCCTGGTTGGCTGAAGTTCTGTCACCCCATCCTAAACCCCTCCTAAGCTGTTCTGTTATTGGCTCCCGGTGCCCGACTCCTCCCCTGTCCCTGTAGGGGTATTGACAAACTACAATATAAAGAAAGGGGGGCTACAAAGCATCTTATAAAACAAAAGAACATACTAAGAACAATGCACCACAACAGATGTAATTCTCTTTCTGCCATATAACTAAAGTCAATGACACTTCCTAGAGGGCTTTTTCAGTTGCTCCATTTCCTTTTCCAGCCTGCTAGCTTTTGGTTTGGCTTTGTTCAGCTGGTTTCTCACCTGTCAGAGATGTCCTCACTGACCTTTTCTTGCACTTGAAGTCATTGCTCACCTGCTCTGCAGCACTTGCACATCAACACTCCCTGATGTCTGATGGTGCCCAGAGTTCAGGTGGGAAAGGATGAATCAGACCTCGATGTTGGTAACTCAGCCTTTTACATCTTCAGTCTATCCAAAGTTAACACAAATTGACAAAGCTTAGGCAATTAACTCAAAACAGTAGACAGTGCCAGTGGCAACATTATATATTATCAGAAGAGGACAATCACCAAGTCGACATCAGATTGTAAAAGAGTTTTCAAAAATCCCAAATTAGACATTATTCATGGGAAAGTCTTTGCATTAGCGTGTAATACAACCCTAAAGGAAGGAACCTAGAATCTTTGCTTTTACATACCCCTACAACTTTTGCTAGCCTTGATGGCTTTTACATACAGCTCATCCTGTTCCTTGTCCCAAAGCTCATTGCTTCTCCTGCTTCTGAAGGACACAGGTCCATCCTGCACCCTCCTGCACCCCAACACCATCAGGTCTGCTTCATGGCCCAGTGGGAATGGCCACTACTCCCCATTACCTCACCTCTCTGCTCCCCAGGGGCTTCTGACAGGCAGGACGTGCCAGGTGTTGCCAGATGCCACCTGCAAAAAGAGGTGCCAAGCTCCTAAGTGCAGCAGGGAACAGGCAGCTGCCTGCAGGATTAATCACTATCAGCAATTCCACTAGCCCAGCACCACCAGCACCACCCTGGACCGCTGTCTTTGTCTGTTGGGTCTCCATACCCCCCCTTAATGTGCCTTTCAGGGGACATGGCACCTCTCAATGTGATTTTCTGTGTGTCACAGTCTTCAGGATGTACCTTTTGCCTTCTACCCATACCCCAATGCTTTTTTCCTACTATGACATTGATCATAACTTGAAAAAAATAAAGATTTTTCCATTTAACTAAAGTTTCAGCATTGGGTTTCTGAATGAAAAGACCAGCTACGGGCTGAAGATCTTTCCTCTGCCTTCTCCCAATGACACATGTAAGAAGAGCAATATCTCTAGATGTCTACTGCTTATTTCCAGTTTTCTCCACATTTTTAATACTTACAAGGATTATTACTTGGATTAAATTATGCGATACATAATGTATTAAAAATGAGTAAATCTTTTCTTCCTGGTAAATTGCAACTGAGTATAAAGCAGAAAGGTTTTATAAATGCATTAAATTGGTGTAGCTTAATTTTTCATACCCATAAGATTTATACTATGTCTTGCTACAGCTTCACAGTACCTTTCATTAATATCAATATGTCTAGAGAGGATATCAAAATTAAGGTCTATGAAATATGATTTTAAGTGGAAGGTGCTGACAGCAAAAAGAGTCTCTAGCATATTAAAGAAAGTATGGTTTTAGAGCAGATGACAAAGTCCTCATTTGTAAGATGTTTGTGGAATAGTTTAGTCTGTAGATGCATCATATGCTTGGTCACACAAAGAAATAACCTTTAAAATTGACAGACAATCCAAGCAGTGTGGATTGAAGAGTTACGTGTATGAAAATGTGACAGATCTATGATCAGTATGTCTAGGAAGTAGGATACTGCTTTTATTTCTCCTATTTTGGAAAGAATTGCAACAGGAGTTTTAAAAGTACGGATCATTGCTCTGTGTACAAGGAATTCCCACAGGCTTCAATCAGGAAGGTATTTTTGTTTTAATATTAAGTCTGACTGTTTGTAATGACAAAATAGCTGCAGAATCAATTTAGTGAGATTCCTTTCTCTTCCCTAGCATAGGAAGGCAGAAAAATATATATAGCACATAAGATATACAAGTAAAAAGGGGGAAAAATGTCTCAGTTAGAAGGAGGAAACCTTCTTAGGTTTAGAGGGCTCTTTGGCAAAAGTCATTCACTAATAATTAACACCGGATGTTTGAAGAGGTGCTGAGACAAATGGAATAAGAGCAGATGTACTGCTCCACAGCCACCAGAACTCAAGAAAATAAGACATTGTCTTTTTTTTACTATTATTTTTTTGGCTCTGTTAGGAGCTGCAGGTGTTATGAAATGTCAAGATTTGCACATTCTCTAAAATCCTTTGAAATACCACAGAGACAGGCTAACTCTGCCTTTTAGGGGAAGTATGTACTGCTTCATTTCATTTAGTTTATATTCTGCAACTGAGAGAAGTTCACTGGCCTTTCCAATTGCAAGTGATAACAGCATATCTAAATGGTGTGCTTGTAGGGAGATTGAGTCAAGCCTAATGACCACAGAGGAGTGGCACAGATAAAAGCTGAAAATAATCAGCTCATATGTAGATTGTAACAAGTTCAAAAGTACTTTTCAAGTGTCTAATCATTCTAATTAATTATGTTTATGAATTTTGAAATGTGCATATTCAGAAAGAAAGATGCCTTTATTTAGAATCACTAAACTTCTGAAAGAATACACATGACCCTTCAGTATTATATTTTTAATACTTCATAATGTGCTTCTCAAAACAAGGGACATTACAGAGGGAATAGCTAAATTAAAAAAAAAAAAAAAGAAAAAGAAACAGAAAAAGTAAGAAAAAAATTTCTGTTTGAAAATAGTTTCTTCTACACTGGTTAAAATTGAAAAAAATACCCCACATATCTAATTATTAAAGTTTATTTTTAAAAGAACGTTTTTAGTGTGATAGATACTCATTAGCACTCATTTTGGAGATGTCACTTTGAATCAGATGGTTATTTCTGACCAGGCAATTTGAAATAAATCCCCTTATACTTGTTGATACTTGGTTGACTTAGTCTGAGTTGACTAACATTTTAATTTTTTATTGTCATTCTACAGATAGTAAAATTTTAACAAGTTGCTTGACTTTTAAATGTGAATTTCTGTCAATTCTTAAAATGAAAACTCTCTTCTCAGGATAAAATATCTGTGTGATTTTGCAGCTATCTTCCATTTATCTGCAGAAGATGCTAGTTTCATAGTCTTTTAGCGGAGTGGAAAGAGAAACAGAGTTTCAGTGAATCTCAGTTAACATAAGAACACAAAACCCCATAAATTTTGACCCATGTTCTAATGATCACTCATTCCTGAGTTCTATTAAACACAATTTTTCTGAAAAGCACTCCTAAACTATAGATGGAATCCATTCAACAACTGACGTTCAACAACAACCCATTGGCTCAGCTGCACACCCTCAAGCTCAACAACTTCTTTTCTCCCATCTGCTATAATAGGACTAGATAGAAATGAGTGATTAAATGACCATGGTAAAATGAACCCAAAAGGAAGAACTTGCAACACACACAAAAAAAGGATGCATGTGCATCCTTAGCGTAAGAATTTTTCAGTCTAAATTTGTCTGAATCTGGACTATGTGTTGAAAGATCAAATAAGGTTATTTAAAAGCCTCTCAAAATTAAATCTGAGCAAGAATGAGGTTACAAAAACAACACAATAATTAAATCTCAGCTAGTGGCTTAGAACTTAACTTTTTCAGCCTGCATACTAGAAGCACGATGCTGGCCTATATGCAAAAGATGCATGTGTCTTCAGTATATACACTGGCCTCAATTCTCCTCCTACATTAAATTCACATCAAACCTGTGGATCTGTCTCTATCTGTACCTTAAATTTACAGTTTCACATCCTCCTATCTCCTGCACTTTTGTTTTTCCTTATCCTTATTATGTGTTTTACACATACATATGTGGGTACATATATTGCATATATTTGTATTTGTATTTGTCCTTTTGTGTGTTCATACTTGTGCTCTCCAACATGTCATGCTCCATTTCAAAATTTGAGAGCAGTTTAGGATTGATAAGAATAACAAATAAGGCATAAGTCACTGGTGTAAACTTGCAAATATATATTTGAAAGCATTAGGAGGCCTGTATTTTCTGATTAAATACAGAGCATTGGGAAAATACTTAAATTCTGAGATATCTAAACCAATGTAAAGTATAGAGATTTTTTATTCAGTAATATCTCATTTTCAGTCATGGACTCAGTACAGTTTTCATGCTAGTGATATCGAAATGAGGCCTATGTACATATCTCCAGGCAGTCCTAATCAGGGCTTGGTCCTCACCTCTGCAGCAGGAAGACAGAAAATCAAAACTCTCAGACTTAAGTGGATCTCTTGAGGCCTACATATACTAAGGATTTATTCATGCTGTGATGTGAGAGCATTCAATTCTTCTCTCATCAGCAAAGAGAGCTGGAAATCCTGAAAATCACAGCTTGAATCAGAGGGAACACTGAGATATCTTTGGCTTCCTGTGAGAAGGGTCTGGAAAAATCTAAGATTACAAAATTTCTCACAGAATGAAAATGCCCAATTTCCACCATCTTGGTTGGAACTTTAAAGTTTTGCTTTGGAGACGGATGGGTAGGAAAATTCCCTTAAGAAATGAAATCTGCAATTTTAAATACTTTATTGCAAGATATGATCAAATTACAATATCAATTTTTATTTTAGCAATAACTAACCTGTGCATTTCAAGAATGAATAAGCTAGGCTAACAGGAAGCTTTCAGATTTCAGCACTACGTAAAATTGGAATAGAATTAAAATTCCTTTTTTCTTTAAACAATAAGAAAAAAGGGCTTATTTCATAAAAAGTAACAATTTCCAAAGTCTTACAGAAGTTTTTGATATTTTTATCTTCAAAATATCCCCAAACACTGAAACAGATTTTTTTCAATGAAAAAGAATTTTGACTGAAAAGTAAATATAAATTCTAGTACTTCTGATAGTAAGAGAAGTACTACTCAGTATAAAAAATTACTTTTGCTGTAGCACAATAAAAGATGATTATGAAAGGGGAAATGTATGCAAGTCATAAGCAAAAACTTCCTGATACTTATATACATTATTCATAGCACTGATAAGATCATTCAAACTAGCATCGCTTTTTGTATGATTCAGGGTAGCAACTTTCCACCAGTTATCTCATTATGGATCAAAAAACTTTTTGTTTGGCTGAAATGCATCTTTGAAAAAAGAGTCATCTACCCTTGTTAACAAAAGACAGAAAATTCATTTCCTTTTGCTCTTTCTCTGGTGACTAATCTCCTCACTGTTAAAATTTATGCTCAATTTATACCTCTGATTTAGGACTCTGTAGTTTACAGCATTTTTCCCTAATAAAAGGTATTCAATAGGAAGTCACATGTCAAGTTTATTCTAATAATCAGATGTAAGTCTTCAACAGCAAAATTTTATCACTTTTTAAGAAATATTAAAAAAGGTATTGTAAAGCCAAAAATCACCAACCATGAGAAGATATTTGCAAAGGTAAAAAACAGTGATTAATCTCCTTTGAAATGCAAAAGACAGAAGTAAGGGCGATCAACAAGTTTTACAGGAAAATTCCAATTTTACACAAAAGATCACTAGTCCTCCACCAGTTCACAATGACCTTTACAAAATTAGATCTCTACAGAGTGCTACAGGGTAAAGTAGCTTGCACAGCCTCTGGATGGGGACACTTTTGCCTTTTCTGCTACACATTTTCTCTGACAAAGTGTTCCATACCGATTTCTGTTTAGGAGAATCCAAGAGGAAGCCTCAAAAGAGAGCAGCTGTATGCATTGCACTGACTTCTTTTCTACGAGTTATTTCATCAGCTCTCATTTCGTAAGAGCTACAGATATCATCTATCTGCACTTCTGTAAGGCCTGTGACAGAGTTCTCTAAATCCTTCTGTCTAAATTGGAGAGTTGTAGATTTGACTGGTGGACTGCTCAGTGGATAAGGAATTGGGTAGATGTTCACATCCATAGGGCAGTGGTCAAAAGCTCAGTATTCAGATGCAGATCAGTGATAAGTGGTGTCCCTGAGGTTCCATATTTCAGCCAGGACAGTTTAATATATTCACCAGTTACAGAGACTGGGACTGAGTTCAGCCTCAGCAAATTTGCAGATGACACCAAGCTGAGTGGTGTTGTTGGCAGACCTGAAGAATGGGATGCCATCCAGAGGGCCCTGGACAGGCTCAAGAATCTCACAAAGTTCAACAAAGTCAAGTACAAGGTGGGTCTTTTATCTAAAATAATAGATCCAAGTTTTTTTCTTAGTATTAATCTTTTATCACCAGCTGCTGTAGTTATTAACTGCAAAGAAAATGCCAGGATAATAAATGGAATCCTTATAGGCATATGCTTTTAAATAATCCATTTTCTATTTTATGGATACTTCTGTGTTTTGTAAACCACCTGTAATACTGATACTCAACAGAGATACTATTTCTGCAAAGGATTCCTTTCTGGCTTGACAATTATTCCTCAACTCCTTGATAATCAAGAAAATATCTTAATACAGTAAAAAATTAGTGTTTGAATATGCAGTATAGGGAATGCTGTTTCCTATTTTGTTGCTTCATCTCCTAGAACTTAAAAAAAAAAGATTACAACATGAACCTAGGGAAAACATCTGTTTTTTTATTCCAGATACTACCTAAGCATTCATTGGCTTCTGTAATTTTGTACATAAATAAACTGCATAAAAATCAGTACTTATACACATCTGTTAATGACTTTATATTATACTGAGGGTTAATTTTGCCTGGTGTTACCACTTTGATTGTAAATTACCTGTAAGTGATTGTAAATATAAAGACAGGCTTAAGAGAAATAGGCAGAAAAGATCAATGATTTCAGAGAATGCCTTCAAAATATTTCAACTACTGAAAAAAACCACAAAAAATCCAACCAAAACCCACAGAAAAAAAAAAAAGGAAAAAAAAAAAAGAAAAAAAAAGAAAAAAAAAAAAAAGAGAAAGACAAGGCTTTCCACAACTGCAGATTAAAAGATTGCATTCTAAGATAACAAGCAGTACAGTAGCCAAAGGGTTAAATAATCTCATGAAATTTACTGGTTAGATCAACTTGTTTTGTTATTTAAATTCACTCAAAAGCAATCTATTTTATTTATTTTTTGCAACTTATGTTATATTCTATCCAGAAAACGTGACCATTTTAGAATTAAGGTTGCTTAAATGTATATTACTCAAGATAATCACACTCACACACATACTCAAATAACTAAGAAAACAGTCATTTACATCACTCCCGGTTTTGGTCCTTCCCTGCCTCACTGTGTAAAATATTCTGCCATGAATGTTCCATAATTCCTTTTCAGCTCTTTGAAGTAATCCTAGCATTCATTGATTAAAGCCACAATCAAACATACTATTTAATCTGTGATCTCAAGTAAGATAATTTTTTTGCTAATTCACTAGTTCTATATAACATAGTTATATAACAAATTACTCACTTGGAGACCAGCCTTGGAGAACTTAATGCATTACCAGCAAATTTTTTGGCAATGATGAATTCATTAAGCAGCATGGAGATCAGTGACTGAATTTATCGTGGTTTTTGGTATAATGAAATAAACGTAAATAAGATTGGCATGAAGTTCATATTTTTTCAACTGAATATTTTCTAACTTGTAATTTCCTGTATTGATTGATATTACATCTAAACAATTTTTGTAGAAAGTCAAGTAAGTGGGAATAGTACTGAAGAATATTTGGGGTTTTTTTTTGTTCGTCAAACATGTTGTCCTCTTTCTGTGTTTTCTTTCCTGTTTTTTCTCAGTGTTTTCTGAGTGTCCTTAAAATTAGTGCCTGGTTTTCCGTCTTTGGTTGCCTATTCCACTGTTGAAATTGGACTGCTTATTTAGAATTTAATGATCTTGGTCCTATCTTGGTCTACATTCCTTAGCCACCAACTAATGAAAAATAGAGCCAGGGAGTTCTTTGGTTTATTATTATATTAACATATTATCATTATATTAATATGTACTATATTATCATTAATTTTATTTAAATCCTTTGTTCTGACTATGGTTTCTTGTGAATTGGAATCAGTGAATTGAATTGAATCAGCTGTTGAATTTTTTAGCCCCATTTGTTGCTAACACATATTAAAGACAGTATAGAAATAGGCTATCCCTGTCCCCAAACATAGCAGAGCATGTTTGATCAGTTCCACTGTGTTTTAGAAAGCATGAATAGCCCATTTTCATGTGGTGTGTCAACCACAAGCATTTCTACAATTATTGCTTAATTAAGGAGGGCACTTCCACATTCTGTGTGAGAATGTGAAAGATTTATTTAGGGAGTCTAATCACACTTGGAGTTTAATGCTGACTCAACTGAAGGATTTACAGCCTACAACTTTTAATGAAAATTTCAGGTATTTGTGCTTCCTACCACCATAAAACACAGCACTAAATTCCATGTGCTGTTGCAGCTCATATACAGAGTTAGCAAGTGAATTTACAAAAGTAAAGTGGCAGAACAGAGCCATTTTCTTTTATAGTCTGTATCTTTCAGCTCCTTGTTGTCAAGGTCTGTTTCAGGGGATAATATAAGGAGCTGCCCAAATGCAAGATTTCCAATGTGAACAGCAGATACAGGGAGCTTTCTTATTGCCTCTTGCTACTGTGATAGGCAAATAGATGCAAGCCATTAGTGGAAACTTAAGGAAAAAGAAAAATAGAATTACAGAATGGATTGGTTGGGCAGGGACCTTAAAAAACGTCTAGGTCCAAACCCTATGTCACAGGCAGGGACACCTCTCACTAGACCAGATTGCTCAAAACCCAATCAAACCTGGCTTTGAACGCTGGCTGAGATGGGACATCCACAACTTCTGTGGGCAACCTGCTACAGTGTCTCAACGCCCTTAAAGTAAACAAATTTTTCCTAACATCTAAACCTAGACCTACTCTCTTTCAGCCTCAAGACATACTCTCGTTCTGTCACTGCAGTTCCTTAAGATGAGTCCGTCTTTGGCTGCCTTATAGGCCAGATTCTGGAAGGCTGCTACAAGGTCTCCTCACATAACACTAGGAAGTGTGGTTTGTTTCTTTACACATATTTATGTTTCTCTATGAAAAAGAATTTCAGGAAATCAGAAGCCAACCCTCCACATGCACAAACATGAACATATGTTTACAAATACCAGTGAAATAAAAAATTTTCATGTGAACAGAAAAATCTACAAAATATTGATTCAAGCATCAGAAAAATAGGATTGTCTTGAAAAGAATGACTCAGATTTTGAAACAACAAATATGCTTGTTCAATGTGTTTTGCACCATGGAATTTCAGGCTAAAACACAATAAAAAACAGGTAAGTACTCATACACTGTGATGATGGGCAAACTTACCAAACATCCTTAAGAGGTGGCACTTGTACCTTTAAAATATGTGTAAACCAGAATTTAAGCCATTGGAAATGTTAAATTGGTATTCTGAGAACAAGTTTCAAATGTGGCCTGCACAGTTCAGTACAGCAAATAAAAATTCTGCTAACTTATGTGAAAACCATACATTGATTGCATCCTCAGTCCTTTGTAAATTACATTGACTTGCAGACATCCTTTGAAAATATAAAGCCACTTATATTTGGAGGGAAGGGCATATTATTTTTTACAGTTTAATCTAAACAGAGATACATTCCTAGCTGCATCAAATTTAATACCCATCAAAGAAAAGCTATTTTTGAAAAGACATGAACTACAATTCTAGTAGTATGTAGTATCTAGTAGTATCTAGTGATAAAGCAAGAAGACATATTACTTGCAAGGAATGCACATAAAACTAAGAAATATGCATAAAATTTTGTGCTTTTCATTTATGAAGCAGCCTTGATTTGCATTTTTAACATATTAAAGTCCCTCTAGAAGTCTGCCTTTTTTCATCTATTTTACTCATACCACGGTGCTGTTTTCAAACACTGTTGCACTGGAAATAGTTCAAAGAAGAAATTTATAACCATAACTCTATCCTTTGCTTGACAGAGAACTTGCATGAATCTTGTGTTGAATAACTACAAAACTTTAAAGTGGACTCCAGTGGAGTCTGGGAAATGACAGCTTTCAGCTAAGTATCACTAGACTTCATTTGTTTCTGGTCCACAGAGACATTCACCCTAGGGCACTGCCTCAGGCTTTTGGATTGCTTAAGTCTATCTACTTCCTTGAGATTGTTTGTTCTGCTTTTTCTTCTCACTAAATAAACCTACCTCAACAACATTTCAGCACCCTAGAGAAGTCTTGTGTTCTAAATTCAGCAAATATCTTTCTGGAAAGATAATTTATCAAAAAAAATTCTGTAGTATGTACACAACTGTTTAAACATGAAAAGAAAGTATGAGCTGGATAGAGCAAAGACATTCGTCTGCTCAGTAAAGCTCTACTCACAAGATAGCTTATCACAACTTTTGCTGCTGTAATAATCATCCGTTATGTGCTCTTTACAAATCCTGTAAGCAGATTTTGTTTTACAAATATTGTTTTAATTTATGCAATTAAAGAGGTAAAATGCATCCAAGCAGAGAGTATTCCTTCAGCAAATACAATGGTTTCACACAGGGGCCCTGCCAGTACAGACAGTGTAGAAGATGTCTGCAGAGTCATAGACAGCAATCTGCAGAGGAAGAGCAGTTTATTTTAAAGCTACAAGCTTCTAGAAACTGTTGCCACCTCCAAACTCAATGGCAATTTATTTTATGCATTAGCTATGAGTGCTGCAGCAGCATCTACTTATAGGTGTAATTAGCAAACACAATATCAGGCATTTTTTCTGTTCTCAAGAACTTAACAGCTGAAATTCATGCAATACTCATATGCAGCTCCAAACTCTTCTGTAAAATAGCCCTCTTTTTTCGCCCTTGTTTCAAATGCCTACTGTGTATTTGATACTTTCTAGTTCAAGTTTCTGAGGTGAAATCAAAGGTGACTTTTTTTGTTTCCTAGAACTTAGTTACAATAAATTATATTCTCACAAACTATATTTGGAAGGACTGAGGACCAAAAGATAGATGAATTTGCTGTCAAAATTCAAGAACTTCCTCATACATTCCTTTTAAATTAGTTATTTTTTCCTTTCATTTTAAATTAATGCATTCCCTAGATGCTAGCTGTTTCGTCTAAGTCCTTTCATATTGCCCCTACTGTAGAATTTTCCACGAGTTTGTAATCCGTATTTTTCACCTGATTTGTGATGAATTTCCTATCATAAACAGTGAAACCCGTTGAAAAATTTTGTTTAAACACATTAGCAATACATTGCAGAGTTGTTTCAGTTACAAGTTGAATCACTTGTTTCTTATACAGCTTCAACCCTCTAGGACATCCCTAGATGTACTTCCTGTCCTTAAGCTAAATTCTCAACAATATTAAAAATTGGAGCACAAAATTTGGCTTTAAGCAAGAGCTACTGAATATAAAGCTTACTATTCTAATTTCAGAATATGTTCTTGCCTAGAGAGCTTTAAAGATTCATTGAATTTATTTTTTTCCATTTTTCTAGTAGCTTAACACCTTAATGCTATTGTAATTAACCAGGATATTACCTACTCAGAATGACAATTCAAATGTCACTTGGGAATATAATGAGGAGTATTAACTTAGCTATTATGACAGTACAAAAGGCAAAAGCTCTAGTTTACCATATGCATTTACTGTGCTACTCACAAAGCCTAGAAAACTATTGCCTATGCCGCATTGTAAGGATACCTCCACAGGTGTGTAAGTATTTGTCAACTAAACTTCTTTTAATCCCAGAGCATATTCCAGGACTTCTTGGATGTGGCCCAGATAAACAATATCAGGAAAACAAAATTTTAAATCTGAGTGTTTTCAAGTCTTTCACTCCTGTCTGGTGCTGCCTCTCTTCATCGACATGCCTCCATGACCAGCATAATCAAAGACTACACTAAAATACCTTGAGACAAGCCAAAATCCTCTTTAGACATTTCAGAAAAGCACAGGGTCAGTTTTTCATTACATACCCTTTCCATCCTGTCACAGGAGCTCTAGATCATACTATCAATTATTGAAAATCTAGGCTGTGTCCACAGCCAGAATCACAACCTGTGTCATCCTTTCAACATCAAACAGAAGACAAACTTGAAAACCTAGTGCAGCTATTTTCCCTTATCTCAGCTCACTGTTCTCTCTGCTGGACTCGTCTCCAGAACTAGACTCTGGATGAGTTTGTCTTGGTTCCTTTTCATTATCCCTGGTGTATGCAGGATTCAATCAATCCAAGCTTAGCACCAGTTTTCTTGGCACCCATTGGAATGGCATTGCAAATATTCCTGTCCAGGATTTACAAGAGTAGTTGACATACAAACTATTTACATCCTTGCCCTGAGGGGTATGGGGCACATAGGGATAGCCTAGAAAATACAATTCTTCCTGGTTGAGGTGGTTAGAAAATGCTCTCATCCAGCACATTCATCACACGCTTGCTGAACAAACTGCTGCATATGTGCCAAGACAGGTATTACCTTTTCTTAGAGAATCAATAGATCAAAATACCTTTTCAGTGGTTGCAGAGACTACACATAAAATGAGGAATCCATATCCAATAACTAGGTTTATTTTCGAAATTAAAACCTAGGCTCACTATTCCCATTCTTGCTTCTGCTCTATTAAAAGTCAGGGTGATATCACTAGGGATGGCAATAATAGCTCATTTACTAGCTCCCCCTTTATGTATATATTATATTCTGTTTGATCTATGCCCACATTTGCTTCACTTCCCCTTTTGCTATCAGGCTGGAGAGAAAGGATGACTCCTAATCATGCTGATGTATATCTATAAAAAGTCTGTAACTTATGAGGATTAGTAAAGTCCTTTTTGGAGGTATCTTCAATGTTTAGAATAATCAAAATGCTCTACAAATGTGCTCTGTAGTGGCATTCAGAAGTGCTGAGCCTATGCAGATGTATTTAATTTAAAGACAAATATTCTTACTAATGTAGGCAACATATCTGTGAGACTAACAAACTGAGTTCTGCTTCATTTTTCTGTTAGGGTAGATGATAATGAAAATTAGGCTTTTTCCATCATACCATGGGGGGATGGAAGGTAGAACAGGGAAGAGGAAGATACAAGGAGGACTTGGAATCAGTGGACCAGTATGTGAGAAGAGAAAGGCTATGTCCTAGGTCACATTTCCACAGATGCTCTGCAATACAGGCACACCTAAGAAACAACAGTTCCATAGTGTCCCCATAAATTATGAGATATTTTCAGTGCAGTCCTCATATTATTATTGAAATGTAACTTTATTCTATTTAAAAAATGCAATTTTAAAGATAGTTAATGTTATTAGAATCAAAAGCAAATATTCTGCCTCATTGCTATAGGTATATTTAATGTATTCAGTTAGACTTCTAACAAAAGCAAAACAAAAACCAACCAAACAAATCCCTTTTACATTTAAAACTGTATAAACAGTGTTAGATTACTGATTCACTGAAAGATATATGATATTTGAACTGCATCTAGGTTCAACAGACAAATACTAATTTAGGTTATATAAATTTTATATTAATTGATAATTAATTAATCTAGTTTTCTTTACATAAAGATTTTTTGTAACAGTTAAATTGATCTTGTTCTCATGGGAAGTCTGTTTTCCCTGATAGATGCCTCCCACATAATTCCCTCTCACTGCACCTTCCCCCAGCAAGCATCTGTAAAGAAATGCTACATTATTCTGGAAAATTAATTCTTCTTTATGCAGCCTTCATGCTTATTATTCATACAAACTTCTAAAATTTGTTAAAGATAATGCTTATTCAGAAGATCCAAAGGCTCTCTGTACATGTACGCTAATTTATAAAATTTTGGGACTTGTAACAATGATCATATAATTGTGCTCTGAAAACAGGTAAGTAATCAGTCCAGCCTGAATTTGCTCACTTGCACATTTTGTGAATAAGTGTGAAATAATTTTTTTTGTTTTTTTATCAAATACTACGCAGTAATAATCCATCCATGCATTAGTATAAGTCCTTTCTGCTTTCTCTCACTCTTCTGTACAGAACAGAGAAATCAGGCAGGCAGGCGTAAGCAACTCTGGGAGGCAGAGCTCTGAGAAATGGACATATTAACTATTGAGAGCCTACATCTCACTGGAACCAAAAGTTCATGCAAGTTGGAAAGACCTAATGAATACTCCCTCCTCCTCTAATCTTCCACCTAATATACTTGCTCCCCCAAACAAGGCTACAGCACATACATTGCTCAATTTTAATGGAATTCCTCTCTTTCAGGATGTCATGTCCTCAGGCCGCAGAGCAGATTTTATAGAGTTTTTTCCTCTTGTATCCTTGTTTCTGCTCACAATATGAGTCTCAAAGGTTGAAGTGTGTGATGAATACCAAAAGCCTGACTCAGACTGTGGGAATTTAGAGCAACAGTGGCTAAAAACACGATATACCCGAGTGATCAAATTCTGAAGTTATTAGCACTCTAGCTTTCAGAACCAGAGTCAGCATCAACTTTTTGTTTCAAAATCCATCCCTCTGTGTTTTGTTAATTTGCATATCCTAGTTATTTGCATACTAGTACTACATAAGCTCATTTGGATGGTCTCACAAGCTAATAGTTTCTGACTCACATTAATAGGTTCCAAACTGTGGTTTAGCATTACCCAATACCTTCTAACTCAAACTGTAATTTATGTAGAAATGTTTCATCATCAAATACTGACAAGAATGTGGCTTGATGTGTGCTGCAATATTACCTCAACTTCCAATAGAAATAAAGAGGGAAAAAAACCACAAAGGACCTCCCTCACACCATTGTTTTCTTAAAAAAATATTTTGAGGAAGCAGAGGAAAGGAAACTATAGAACTAAATTAGAATGATATCATTTGACCTTTCAGCAAAAGGCATTTACTGTATTAAAAAGAAAAGAAAATGATGAGCTACTACTGACATTTTTAGAAGTAGAAACTCTAAGTAGCTCTCTAAGCTTCTGATAAGCTCATTTTTTTTACTCACATGTCAGAGTAAATGATTGTTTAAGGAACCAAATCTAGCATCAAAGTAATAAGTTGTCCAACTGATGAATTAGAATCTTTCTTCTTCACCATCTCCTTTAGAATTTTCAAAATATCCTTAAGCTACAGGCACACCCCGAGCCTTTTGGAACTATTCAAAGGTCATTTCAGCTACATACTCTATCACGCAGATTACTGCGCTAACCAGGGAATAGGACTCATTTTAATCCAAAAGTGAAGTACATGTAATGAGACATAGCTATGGGGCCTGCACACTGAACAAAGAGTTTACATGCTTTCAGTCAGAAACTGATGTATTTGCCTACTCAAGAAAAAAATGAGGAAAAACGCCACCCTGATTTTAAGTGAAAACAGACAGGGATTAATAATTTCATATTGGTGTTTTACCATACATTCTGGAATATTCTAAATGCTTACTTTTAACCAGAATTTGGGTTTTTTGCTGAAGACCTAATCTTTATCAAGAATGCCAGTCTAATGAGCAAGACTAACAAAAAGGCAAGTAGGAAAATCTGTGTTACATACACACACACACAACAACAACAACAAAAAAGGGCGGGGGGGGGGGAGGGGGCGGGCAGTCTAAGGGAAGTGAACAATGCTGAAATTAAAGCCAAAAAGGGAGATTTCATTTGTCAACTTTAAAGGAGCTAGAGATTAGGACCATGGAATAAAGCTTTTTTTTATTTTTTGCTTTTGATACCTTGAGGTGGTAACAATTATTTTAGTTAAAATTTAGAAAGAAATTGTTTAGTCAAAGGCTTCCTTTCAACATACTTGAAACTTTGAACAATAGCAATAGCAGACAAAACAACCTATTCAAACCAACCCTGACAAATACAGACTCATGTTGGTTTGTGTTTTGGGGAGTAAAACAGTACCTTGCAGTGATACCCAAGCAAGTTCTGCTCTCAAAAGCAGCAAGCATTTTAGAACCACATTCTCACAGGCTAATTAGAAGCCCTATGTGGTGGCTCACCCTCAGCCAGCAGCCAAGCCCCGCACAGTCACTCCCTCACCAGAGAGATCAGGGAGAGAACTGGAACAGTACAAACCAGAGAATCAAAATCTGCATACACAAGCAAAACAAAACAAAGAGTTAATTCTCTGCTTCCATGGGCAGGGAGGTGTTCAGCCATTCCCAGGAGAGCAGGGCTCCATCACACATAACAGTGACTTGGGAAGACAAAAGCCATTGCTCTAAACATTCCCCCATCCCTCCACTTTACATACTGAGCATGATGTCACATGGTCTGGAGTATCTCTCTGGTCAGTTTGGGTCTCCTGTCCTGCCTGTGTCTCCTCTAAACTTCCCTGCACGCCCCAGTCTCCTCCCCAGCATGACAGAATAAAAAGCAGAAAAGGCCTCAGCTCTGTGCAACCCCTGCTCAGCAATAACGAAAACATCTCCCCATTGTCAGCCCTGTGTTCAGCACAAATCCAAAACACAGCCCCATGCCAGCCACTGGGAAGAAAATTAACTTTACTCCAGCTGAAACCAGCATACCCTGTTGTAGCAGTTAACTTGCTTTCAGGCATTGAGTATTACATTAATGGAACTATATTTACACTTTATCAGCTAGTCTGTCCAGATGTTGCAGTGCTCAGAGCTGCAAGTTCAAAAGCAACAAGTTTAAAGCAAATTTAATTTGATGTGAATAAAGCATTCACTGGGAGCAAGAGTGATTGTCTCTTTTTTGTTGCACAAAGGAGGATATGTTCAGCAACAACAGATACTTAGATTCCCGTGGATCAAGCAAGATAGCACAACAACTTTGACATTAGAGAAAGGTAAACTGCATTTAAATAATTCCAAAACAGAGGGAAGAAACAAACCAGAACTTTTCACTCTGCTATACTTTCTTCTAAATAATTAGGTTTATATGCGCATCCTTTCTTCCTGGTTGAGATACTCAGATCTACAGAATTAGTGGCCCTTAAAGACACTCTCTATTCAGAAGTTCCCACACCGTGCTTCAGGTGTTTTGTGGGCAACAAAAATGCACAACTAAGAACTGCATGACCAGAAGGTATGCAAATATTTAGCGCTACTATTAGTCTAGTTCAATGTCCTTTCTTTTCAGGAGAATGCTCCTGCTGAAAAAATCATCCTGCTAAAAGGAGTAGGCTTTGTTACTGATTCAATGAACCATGTTTTCCCTGGGTCCCCTAAACCTCTTTTAATTCTCAGAACGAAATAATCTTTGCCCAGTATTTGATTTAACACACCTTAGATTAGTTGATTCAATAAAATTTTTGTGTTTCCTTTTCTCAGCATAAAGGGCTCCCTGCAGGTAAAGCCAAGAACGTATAGTCGCCATCAGGCATGCAAAGTTTTAATATAAAGTGCCAACTATCAGCTTGAAAAAAGCATTCAGCTTTTCATAAATTTTTAATTTTTTGGAAGGATGAGTCTGCTATTACACATAAGGTGACTAATCTCAGAAGCAGCAATGAATATCAGAAATTATTTGTGTTTGCATTTTCAGTATTACGACAGTATTTTCAGTATTTCTACATTAATTAAACACACAAGGCATTTGTTGTTATTATAATTGAGATGACTGGCAAGTTCTGCGGCTGAAATGTAAAAAAATATGAGCTATTCATATAACTCAAACAACCACCATGCAGATCTATTAAAAATACACTTTCCTCTTATACTTCATGTATCCTTGGTGTTATAAGCTGAAATGTGTACTGAAAGTACACAAAAAATAAGGGTTTATTTTACAAGCTTATATCACATTTTCAGCATTATTTACAACCAGCAATAATTTCTTTCCCTGATATTTGCAGTAGTTCAAGTTTGCATGGAAAGCAAACACTTAAGGCCATGCCTAACTAAATGCTACTGCTCATTCCTGTCAGGATAAACACAGTTACAAGCTGAATCTTGTACTGAATTCCAAAAAAGTCTAATGCTCTTCCCTCTTCATTTGACATTTTGCATAAATAAAATTCTGATCATACTGCTTTCCAGTAAAGACACACAAAGGCTATCATTAGAACTAACATTGATACAATTTCTTTCAAAAACAGTTGGAATCCACTCTTAGTGTCTTGAGTGGGAAGATTTTTTATGGCTTATTAGTGTGCTGTACCTGTATAACAAAATATATGGATAGAGCCTTCAGGGATTTATGGATGACAGAATCACCTATTGAACGTGCATATAAACCATGTAGCTACAAGTTTACTGATATAAGAACACCTCATGAGTAAAACGTGCAGACTATGTTACAAAAATCTACATTTACAAAATTCTACAAAAACATACACACATTCCATTAAAATAAGTTGAAGGTAGAGCAATTAAACCTCTTAATTCTGAAAATATTACTGATGCACTTTATTGAAATAGATTACTGATATTTGTGCCTAGGCATAGAACTATTTTAAATATTTTTATGTAAACTACTTGTGCTACAACAGTTGAATAAATAGTGATATTAAAACCTCAAAAAAGGTTGGTCTAATACGTATAACTTTCCGTAGCCATTGTTGAATGATTTGGGACACAGAATTGCCGGCTAGCTACAGTTTCTAAAAGTTCACCTTTTAAATGATAATCTGCAAAGAAACTTAAAAAAATCTCTGAGAATTTGTTCTTACCATACACAAAGCAAAAATTATTTGTGTTTTAAAATTTAATTTACCCCCATTAAATATATGCAAGATATATTCAGCTTCATTTCCCTTATTATAATAGAGCAGGCAGCTTGTAAAAATCCAGTTGAAATTCTGAAGAGGTACACAGGGACCTTAAGAAAGATGAGCAAGACGAATGTCCCAAACAGCAATGGGACGTTTAGATTTAACTCAAGGACAATAAATGTGATTTACACTGTTTTCATGGAGCTTGCATTCACACGGTGATAATTTGTATCAACTACGGTAAGATTAATCACCTTTAAAGCTCATTTACCTTCTCTATTTTATGTAAAAATGTCAGTTTATTGGTGCTTTTTAGTGAAACAGTATATTTACCCATTTATTATTTTTTGTTTTAACAGTAGATAAATCAATATATTACAGTTCTAGAGGGATACTGTTTTTCAGATTGCAGTCCTAGAAGGCAGATAAAAAGCAGCACACTGTGATGTGAAGGTCTTCGCCATCATGAATATCAATTGCTCAACATCTTAATATTCTGTGAAATCTTCTCTGCTATAGAGACTAACTTTGCACTAATGAGCACCTGTCTATTTCTCCCACTGAAATATAAATTTTATGAGGAAAACAGAATAAACAGAAGGGAGAAACAAAGTTTGACTTTGTTACAATTACATTTTAAAAAGGAGTATTTAAACATAGTCATATTATACAAAAAAGAAATACTAATTACATCATTACTAATGAAAGAGAAAATAAAATTTATCAATGCAAAAAGGAAGGTCATTTACACTGAAATTTAAGGGAATGAGCCAAACTTTTTTATTTGCCCCCAGCAGTTTCATCTGCATAGCCAAAACAGGAAGGGGGTGAAGGTTAGCAGTATGCTTCACCCATTTTCTCCAGTAATATGATAACTTCCCAGGGAGACTTTTAGTTAGGCTATAACTCCATATAAGTATTGAATTAGGCACTTAGGCACAAGTGAAAATCCTCACAAGAACATTCAATGTTTATTCGTGTCTAATAAGAGCACAAGACTAAGGATTAAGAGGTAGGTCACTGGTAGCAGCACTAGCTTTTAAAGAAAAATAGTAAATCTGGACTCTTCCAGGTTCTTTTTCTATCTTCTTACTTCGAGATGGATAAAAGAGAGAAAATAGGCCATGAAAGCAGGATCCTTTGAAGCATTCCATTTAAAGACATGAATGAGGTTGGTTCTACAAATGTAGCAACAGTTTTGGAAGGTTTTAATCCTCTTAAAGCCACCAGGCAGAAAATGTGCAACTTTACCCTCTCTGTACAGATTTCTATTTCAGACAAAAACAGAAACATCAGGTGATTTGCTTAATTAACCAGTGAAGTCAGACTCACAAACAGTAATCCCAGTAAATTTACAAAATTAATCTGCAGTGCGAGAACTGTTTGCTGGAGCGATCAATGCATTATTATTAGTTAATAAGTTTAGTGCTGTTGTATTTCAGAAAACTTCCAGGTGGTGAAGGGGAGTACAGTTATTGAACAAATTATTCATCTCTGCCTAGATACAGAATGTGTCGACCGTCCTTGGATACAATACTTAGAAGCCTAAAATTAAGAAAGGCTGCTGAAATATTCTTATAGGAGATCAGTGTAGTTTGTTGTTCCCTAAAAAACACCCCAAACCCCAACAATATTGTTATTACTCAATCTGTACGCCTTTTTTTTTTTTTTTCTTTTTCTGGAGGAGCGTTAGGAACTCTGTTTTTCTTATTGTCTGATTTTCAGTCAAAAGATAATTTTTTATTTTCTTTAAAGCATTATTCTGAATCATATTCGATACAGAAACAAGTAGAGTTTCTTTCTAGAAAGAAACAAGTGTTTTTCCTTAATGCAGAATCCAGACTTTGGAAACCACTTAAACACACAAATATGTCTAACAAAAAATATGAGAACAAGTATGCATTTATGCATCATTTATATAGTCTTGTTATTTAAAGGCTAAATTTCTTCTCACACTTCTACCCCAGAACTAAAATATTTAATTCTTGTGGTTTTTTTCCATTTTTTCCCTATAACTCTCTTACATCTATCTCAAATCACAGAATATTCTGAGCTGGAAGGGACCCTCAAGAATCAAGTCCAGCAGTTAAGTCAGTGGCTCATATGGGGATCAAAGCCACAGTGTTAGCATAAACATCATGCTTTAACTAAATGAGATAATTTTTATGTCTGTACTGCAGTGAAGTTAAGCAGTTACTATTAGTTAGTCTACTCCTACAGTGTAATATTACAATCTCTGCTAAGGTTTTCTGTCATAAAGGAGTTAATTGAACACTGCATGACTGGTCTACAAGGACTAGAAGTTAATAAATACTCTGTTAGCACAGAGCTTTGCAGAAGGTTTTTATCTAGTGGGTTTTTTTCCTCAAAAAGCAATGCTTCCCAATACTGCTCTTAAATGGCTTTAAATACAAACCTATATTTTTAGTTTTCTTAGCAGTCCTATGCCAACCAACAGGTAGCATTCATTGACAAGTTAATAACCAGAAAATGTGTTTTTCTTTGCATTGGAATGGAATTGGACATTAAGATAATGGAGGAAGAAGACTCTTCATCCTTCACCTACTATCTAGCAGCTAACTAGTCTCTAAACTGAATTTCCAGTTTGAGTCTTAGTATGGTGGAATACCACACTAATACTGGAAATTATTTCAGGGAGAGGTGTAAAATGAGAATATATTCCCTTTTGTCGATTAGAAGGGAAAGAATTGAATAAATAGAATACATACCAGAAAAAAAAAAAAAAAAAAAAAAAAAAAAAAAAAAAAAAAAACACGAGA
>WBMY01000073.1:192155-215863 GCA_013397315.1 Donacobius atricapilla | reverse complement strand
GTGTCATCTCCCCAGCACTAGCTGCTGTAGGGTAAATGCTTTTGAAAGCAGACAGAACTTTACTGTTGTGGTGCATTGGTGAAGTATTAGGAGGAAATGGAAATATTTCAAAAGATGAGAGCCTTGGGGTAAATTAATCTTCCTTTTTCCTGAGTGAGGACTTTATTTAATAACAATAGCATATAACTGCAAAAGTATAGAAGTTAAACTGTTTGAAGCATCATTTGATGCCCTAGAATGCTCATTGCCATTTCAGTGGTAGAACTGGCCTCAGTTCCCAGAAATTCTGAAGTCAGTTTTGCATACTGCTGGCATTAACAATGAGGTCTGGATATAAAACAGGTACAGGATTTTCAAGGATAAGCAACACGTCTTAGATAGTGAGTATAGATGAAAAAGCAAATTTTCAGGTTCTATATCCTTTCTCCAGATCTGTTGAGATATTCTTCTTCCAAACTTGTTTTGATGAATGCTTAAGAATCAGATGCTCTTTTAAAATGCCTGTTTTCTACAGCACAAATGAAAACAGACAGGGAGGTCACTATGCTGGATTTGTACCAGTGACGGGGTGTCTCATCCCACAAAATTTTCCTGAAGCAGAGAAGGTTATTTGCTATACAGAAATAGAATGAGTCATATTGTATAGAAAGATAAATAGTTTTTTAAATTAAAATAATGTTATGAAGTTCAAAGCCTACTTTCTCTTGTTCATGCCAATCGTTCTCGTATTTGCTGAGCTCTGCTTCCAGTTCTCCAACTGAGTTTGGACATGTCCTTTCCAACGCTGAACTTTTTTTTTCTACTTAAACTATCTTTATCACAATTCCAACATGTGTTTTGTTTTCAATTATGTTTATGTAACAAAAGCCAAATTTTCAGTGCCAAAGTTATGGAATTTCTTCGTAGAATAGCAGTCATCACTAACACACAAATCAATTAGATTTATAACTGCAGGACTATGCATGACTGGACTCAGATATCTTAAAGCCCTTAAAATTGCATGCTTTGTAGGTTCACAAAGACAGATATGGACATGATTCATCATTTCTCCGTTGCAATAATTACTTTAAAATATACCATTAATAAAATTTTCAGTTATGGAGTAAAAATGCCTAAATGGGTCGATAATAAAAGTATGTATGTAAATTGTCCAAGATACCCAAAAGATCTGGTACACTTGAGGTAGAATTAACATTTCAACAGAACAAAAAGACACCTTCAAGTTGGGTTTTTTGTTGTCATTTTAAGCCAAACTGGTTGTCATGCTACTGTTATAGGATTTTGGCAGGTATTGAGGCACTGATCTAACTAAGCAACTTTCAAAAGCGTTTCATCATTACACTTCTATTTCTCCAAATATCACTCAAAATTCCAGATCCTGGAAAGGCAGTAAAGATGATGAAATAATATTAAAATTTTATTTTCTTCTTTTTACATAACTCAGAATATCAATTAACATCTGATGAAATATGAAAGAAAAGTTTAAGTGTTCTTTCAAAACTTCAATAGTTCAGAGTACCACTTTGAATTCTACTGGCAAAACACAGATTCTGGGAACAGTTGTCCAACAAATCTGTCCCTCACAGTGTTTATAGTCCTATTTATTATGTAGTTCACAGTGTGACTTTATAACTGAATTCAAGAGTTTTTATTTCCCTTTTACTACAGATCTCATAGCAATTTTGAGGAAATTTGCAAAGCATTGCTTTCAATAGACTGCCTATTTCAAAGTATGAGACTGTAACTCTATTTTTTAGCTATCAATAGGAAAGAAAAGGAGAGGGCTGTACTTTTTTCTTTCTGAATTTGACAGATTTAGCTTGGAAGAGAAAATGAAGGATTAATTCATGCTGAAATTAAAATGATTGGCAAGACAAAAAACATAAAATACAAGGAATCAGTAGAAGTCTAAGATTAATATGTTAGTGTAGACTATAGAACTCAGAATTCTTTTTCAACTTCAACAGTAATTTTCTGAAGTTGAAAATTTTGTGGATTTTAGAGAAAATAGCCATTGAATGTTGACCCTCTTAAAATAATTTTTAAAAAATCTAGACTGAAAAGTAATTTCAAAACATGAAATATACCAAAAGACTTATTTAGATACTATCAACATGTTTTTACTCCTTTTAATTTATTTTTAGTTTTAGAATATTGTCCCCAATGTTAGTACCTGACACTAATTTACAGATTATTGAAAAGCTACTTGATTTTGTTGCTTCTGAAAATCCTTCTTCTTTAGGAATGAATCTTGATTAAAAAATAAAAAGCTTTCATAAGTCCTAGTTAGTCTGTAAGGCACCTAAAGTCTTCTGTATATTTTAATATACGCCAAAGTAAAAGTTTTTCATACTGAATTGATTTCACAAACTAAATGTATCACAGACCATTTGTTCTCTGCTTCTTTGTAAATAAGCAGAGAACTTCAATCACTAAGAAATTTCTCTGGGAAAAAATGAAACAGCAAATGGTTCACAATACTGCACATTCTATGATAATTAATCTGCAACACACCAGCATGCAAAGCATCCTACTGACAAGCTGAAATATTTTTATTAGACAGTGCATCTGAGAATTTAAGAACACTACTAAGCTTTTTAAAGCTTGTTTACTACCCATTTCTGTAATGTCATTCTGTGCCAGTTTCAGTGAAATCTTAAATACATCAACCTACGTGGAACCACAGCCTGTATCCTCCTGCTGCCTCTAGCTTGACCCAATTAGTTTGAAAACCTTGGCCAAAACCTGTCCCTCGACTTTTTGTAATCAAAAGTTGCTGCCACCATGGCTTTATATGTACTCAGGGAGGCTGTTTGTTTTAAAAGGCTCCAAACTGCCATGATAAGCAATTATCCTGTCATTTTTTTTCACCTTCACAGAGGACAGTAGAGTTGCTGTACTGTCTACTTGACAGAATACAAATAACTTGCTAGTTTATTGGACTAGAGTTTCCTTAGACAGAATATATACAAATCCTTAATCTTTACATCTATATAGTTTGAAATTTTTTTGCATACCTGAAGGAAGGATTAAGCTCACCATCCAGTCACCATCCAATAAAAGTCACCAGCAGAAAAGTGGGGTGACATAGGTAAGAAGTCAAACAAAAGAAACACCAATCCAGAATAAAAAATTGTGAAGAAGAAGCTTTCATGGAAATTACTTATTTTCTGGAAGTATTAATGAAAAATTGTAGTTAAGAGTGCATCCTAATTATGTGGAATATTTGCAAGTTTATATGCAAACATACCATATAAACACTATTTTCCTTTTAGTGCTACTTCATAATAAAGTTCATATCCAGCTATGTCCTACATTTTCTTTCTGTGTTCCATCTTTCTCTGAAAACTTACCATGATTTATGTTATAGAAACTGTATCTTGCCAGAAGGCTGCAACAGACTGATGTTACAGATGCTAGGATGTACTTCTTCAGTCTTACTGAACACTGACAGAAAATATTAATAGTAGCCACATAAACAATTGGTCAACAGATGTTATGACACAGTTATTTTCGTGTCCAGAATTTCTCATTTGGGAAAGATTTTTAATGGAAATGAGAGAAATTCTGCTTAGACTTTGTATTTAAAGTTTGTTGGTTTTCCTTATTGGGCTCTCTCTTCATCCTGTCTCTTCCTCCCTTTCTGGGGCTACACTAGTGTCTTATCAACAAGAAACTGCAGTTAAGTAATTGTTCAGTGTGTACACCAATAACTGTTAAATTTTTCACATTTTAAAGAACTTTGTCTTATCAACTTCTTCTAAATTTTCAGTGAGTAATTTCAGAATTGTGGCAGGCTATGAATAAGATAAATTGAAAATTTTGCCTATCCATTGCATGAAGTGAATGGAAATAGCCCTCAATTCTGCTACATCTCAATGCACCATTTCAAGCACAAAGATCTTTAATGCTTTAAAAACCGAGAAAACCATTCCTCATCATTTGAAAGAGATCAGATTCAACCCTCCCCAAAACAGGGCAGGAAGGAATTTGCCGAGACACTAGACAAATAAATCACCTATCTCTTCTCAGTAAATACAAGGAAAAACCCACAGCAACACAGTGCAAAGGAACCTGTGTTATAAACTGCAACAGCAAACACTACAACTACTAGCAACAGAATTAAAGTCAGATTCTGTCCTGAGATGTCCACTTAGGAAGGCTAATATTAACAATCCTGATACATGATTAGTTAGGAAGAGATCTCACTGGAACACAGTTACTCTGGAAGTGCATTATGAAACACATACAATGCTAAGAGAAAAGGCTTTATTAATTAGCTCATCCCTGAGAATGTTTGATTTACAGCACTGCTTTTATCAAAGTCTATGTGGGTTATAGAAGTTGCAGCTCCTCCTCTCATCAGATACAGACTTATTCAGAATCATACCCAGAGCCTGTTGAAAGAAGGCAACAAAACCTCCCCAGTTCTGGATTACCCACCACAATTTAGCACTGTCCAAAACTATGGCAGACAATGAATAAGATGGTAAATTGAATTTTTTTCCTATCCAGTGCATGAAGTGAAAATATCCCTCAGTTCTGCTACATCTCAATGCACTATTTCATTTTGGTACAGACAGAAGAGAACATCCTGAGCTGATCTGCAGCTACCACCAGGGAGCCTTTAAATTCAAGGGATTGTCCAGATCAAAACAGTAATAAAGAGTCCCTTTTCTGGATAGGTGGGAAGAAGAAAGTCAAAGGCCTTTGCTTCCACGAAGCTTCACCATCCACCCAAAGCCCATCTGTTCTGACAGGAGAGAATGTGGAGGGCAGCCATTCTGTATAAAGCACATGAGGGGGTTGGTGTACCAAACATTCTACTCCTCTGCAGGCTCATACTGTGGCTTTTCCTTGGTGGATGAGAACAGAAGCTACTGGAGTCAGGTTCCGTGAAATAACTAAGAGATAATAAGCAATTTTCTCTTTTCTTTCCACTTCAGGTGCTCAGTGGGGCCCAGCTTCCCCTGCATTTACAGAGAATCCCCTTTACCTGTGGGATATGGGGTTATAATGGTTAAAGTTGTTAACATTGATGCTCACCAGAAGGCCCTGCTGGAAGGCACAGCTGCAGGCTGGACAGCTGCAAGTCGGGGGTGAGAGGCAGTGATGACTCACAGGCAGCAGGCGGCAGCGGAGCCAGCAATGGGCACCGAACTGACGCCTTGGAAGGCTGACCTGGAACAGAGATTGGACAGAGCTAGAGAATAAAGTAGGTATTTATTAGAAGGCCTTAAAGGATTCGTCTTGGGCAGGACAAGAGCCTGGCCAGGACTACACCAAAGGTGGACTTAAAATGGTCACAAAATGGACAACTGGTCATGAGGTCTCGCACTTTCAAAATATTGGTCCATCTCCATATTGGGGTTAATTGTCCAAATACAGCTTCAGATTATGAAATCTCATCCTTCTTTCTCTCTTGGTCCACCATTGTTTATGTTTTTCGTCCTGCAAACTTGTAACTGTTGTCCTTGGTCTCCATCTGGAAAAGGATTTTTTTTGTCTACCTACTCTGTGAAGAGAGCTTACTAACACTTAATAAGAGGCTCAGAACTACACACCTAGGCAGCATGGAATCTGAAAAACATGAAAGCCAAAATTTAAGGCATCATTTCTGTTTAGTTTTGATTTTGTCTGGTTGAGATTAAAGGTATAAAAGGAGGGTGATTTCTACAATAAAGTGATCTCCTTTGGAGGCATGAGGGGGTCCATATCTCTTTGTTCTCCATTGCTACATTTACTATCTCTGGTTCAAAATCCAACCCAGGCTGGAGCACACCAGAAGAGACACAGGAGAGAGGGAAATACAGGAGAGGAGAAAACTGGAAGCAAGGAATGGAAACTCCTGATCTGAAGAAGGACTGAAGCCATGGGAGTTAAGTGGGAAGAACATATGTGAAGAAGAGAGTGAGCCGGGGCTTTTTCCCTTCTCCCATTATCCCATAGCTTCCCCATAGGGACTCATCTTTCCCTGCTTTCCCTCTGGCCTAAACCATGACCAGACCACACTCCCCTGGAGCAGGCTGCTGGAGGTCCCCTGAAAGGCCAGCCCAGACCTTGGCCCTGGCAATCCCACCTCCTGCAAGGGCCAGACAGCCACCACAGCTGCCACCCATCCAGCACCACTGGGGGAGTCTGGGCTTAGGAGACAGAGCAGGATGAAAGGAATAAGAAAGACTCAGAGAACCCAAAAATTGATGGAAAGGAGCTACTGGGTGTAGCTGGGGTACTCCCAGAGAAAGGAGCAGGCACTAGGAGGGGGTAAAAAAGACACTGAGAGAGGAAGCTGCGAGGGAGCCAGGGAGGCTCACCCAGATACTCACCCTGCTTCACACAATGCCGCCACACCCCACTGCTTGTGGTCATATAATCATATGTTCTCCTGAATCCCACCACATTATAGTAACTCACTGCTCTCCTCATATCAGAAAGAAAAGGGGAGAAGAGGTAAGACTTCTGAAATGCATTTCCTTCCTTTGCCATCTTCCCAGCTGTCTTTGAAACCAGGCATAAAATGATTTAGTTATTTTGAAGGAAAACAAATAAAAATGGTTTCCTAGCAACAGGATTTGCAGCATTGGTCTCTGAGGAAACTCTCCTTGATGTTTTTAAGGCTTTGTCCATTTACAAATATAGAAATAAAAGTACTCACATCATATTAATGGGATGTTTACACAAGGACAAGTCTCTACTGCTTTCTGGCTACAGAGGCATTGCAAAGAATGGTGTTAAAAGAGTTCATGTTCTTGCAAAAAAGCAAGAAATTTCAAAATTTTATAGCAAACACCTAGCATACATTCAGCTCATATAGTTTCATTTAATCATACAGTGTATTATACCCCTTCCTGCAAACCTACAAAATTCTATTTCAAAACCTAGGAGTACCTGGAACTGCAGAACAGATAATCAAAATTCAAAAAAGTTATAAATTCAACAAACCCTTTGATATTACAACAGAAGAGGCTACAAAAGATATTTCACTTCTTCAGCATCAAAAGAGCTAGGGAAAAAAATCTTAGCAATCATGGAGAAAGAAACAGAGTACAGAAGATAAAGCATGGAAAGGTATACATCCATGGAGTAATTGTATGTGCAACGGGAAGGTTTGGTTCCCCATTACAAGGGACGTTACTGCACTCACACAGAATCCCAGAAGGACTGGGGTTTGAAGGGGCCTCTGGAGATTATCTAGTCCAACCAGAAGCCTAACACTGAGGGCCACGTCTACAGATCTTTTGCCTCCAGGGTTGGTGGCTTTACCACTTTCATGGGCACACTGTTCCAATGATTTACTACTCTTTCAGGGAAGGAATTTTTCATAAGATCTATTCTAAAAATAGACAAGATAATCAATACTATAAAATGGTTTTCATATGAAAAGCAAGTAAGAAGACTCATCATCCAGCACACACCACTTTGTGAAGTCTGTAAGGAAATGAAAGGCTGTGTATTTTCCATAACATGTTGTAAAGGCTAGCTCATCCCTCATGATAGATATGGCAGTTACAGGAGCATCCTTCACACCTCTTACCATTCATGCCACCTTGAAGACTTTAAGGCTCTTGTCACGATCCGCTAATGCAAGCGGGGGTCGTGATGGTTCGTTTAGGGATCTCAGAGCACAAAAGACACAGCAGGGGACAATCAACAGTTTACTCAACAACTAATGCACCTTTATTGAGTGCCACAGCAAATGCAATAGAGGGAGAAGAAAGGAGATAAAGGATAGCGAGATGGAGAGACAGAACAGGGTGGGAATAGCTACCAACAGAGAGGCGAAGATCCTCGCGGCCCTTTGCTAATAGATCTGTCTTCTTCCATGGGGAGATCTCGAAGTGGGGTTGCTCAAGGGGTCCTTTTTATAGTCCTTTTCAAAGCGACAGGCAGTTGGCCAAAAGGTGGGGAGGTCGGTAACAAGGCAGTTGGGCAACAAGCATGGGCAGCCCACCATGGAGGGAACAGGCACGGGACGAGCCAGTTTCAGCAGCGAGCCACTGTGACCTGTCCATTGCTCTCTGCTCAGGTTCCCATGGGGATGCATTTGGTCCAGTGAACACACCGGCAGGCAACACTTGGCAGACATCCCACCTCAGCCAGGCCAGAATTCCTGTGTTAGGGGCTTAGGGTTCCAGTCTCTGCCCTTGGGGTTACAGTCCCTGTCCTTGACAATGGTCGTGAGGCAGACGAGAGGTCTTTGAACCCTCTCTTACAGCTCTCCTGAGTACTCAGGTGAAATTGAACTACCAGGAGAATTCTCTGCTCACCTTATAAGATATGAGCATCTGAGACCCTTTTTCCCTGCAGCAATTCTCTGAGCCATCTGTTAATCTTGCTTGACTTCCTCTACAACTGGCCTGTACATCAGACAGCAGAGTATTACAGGCTTTTACAATCTAAGTTAGATTAGTTTAGAGTATGTTGGGTGATCCCAAGCTGTTTTCAATTAGCTGTTGTCAGTTACTAAGTCATTTAATCCAAATAAGCACTGCCAGAAGTAAATATTTACCACCTGGTTGTAGCTGAATAAAATACCAAATCTGAAGCTCAAAGAGGAAGAAATTGTAGAGAGTATGATATTTAGCCATTCTCACCATGAGAGGAATTGCTCTTATGCTTATGTTTCTCTAAATTCTGCTATAGTTTTGTATATAACTTAATAGAGTTTTAATTCCCCTAATTCAGCACACAAAATACTTTGCAATTAGTTTATGGATCATTTCTGCTGTCTTACTCACTATCTAATTAGAAAATTGTAAATGGGAAGGAGGTCCCGGAGTATTTGCCTTTATTTTGTAAATAAGAAATGTGTTCGGCTAGGTTCAATGTTCTGTGAGACTGGGCAAGATCCAACAACTAAAAGCTTATTAAATGAAATAAAGTGGGTTTGCCACTGGCAGCTAGACCAATCTGGCTGCTTTTCTAAAAATCATGGTACTGTAAGCTGCCTTAAATTATGTATTCACATTTCTTACCATTTGCTATACAGGCAAGAACAGTTTCTTGCTGACCACATTTAAATCGGCCATATATTTTTTATTTATGATTCATAGAAATAATGAATTTTTATCTGAAATGCTTCACATTAAAAATTCATGATGCAAATATGGCATAATTATGTAGTTAGCCAAGTTCCTGTTCAGAGTCACTGCTTCATTTTCCAGGGAACAGCCAATTCCAGTTCCCATCATTACAAGTCACTGGCTCAGCTGCCGCCAGTGAAACAGAACCAGCTTTGTTTAAACAGCATTAGTACCATACTGGCAGATTGACAACTGGCATAAAAAGGTGTTATGCAAAAAGCTGACTGTTCATTTCACTGGTCATGTAGAAAACTGACTCAAAATGAAGAGAATTGCTTCTATGAACTTCTCAAACCAAGCAAACAAAATAAATAAATAAATAAATAAATAAATAAATAAATAAAACCCCATTAAAACCATTTGGGGTGGACAGAAGTTGTCACTCCTCTAAACAATATTTCCTTTTCTTTTTGATTGTTTCCAAATTTCTTTAAATTGAATGTAGTTTTCTTTCTTCTTTTAAAAAAATCATACTGGAAAACATATCTTGTATTTTCAGTATGTGAGGAAGGAAGGAAGGAAGGAAGGAATCAAAAATATTCAACTTTTACTCAAATTTACAAATACTGCTAGACATGAAAACACAGTTGTTGGCTAAGGTTTTGAACAAAAAGCTTTCACATAGCATTTGGTATCACCACAGTGGCAAATATTTAGACAACATTGATTATACAGCTGGAATTTATATTCCTGTATCTGCGGCAAAGATTTGAGCATCATCGTTCATAGTTCCTCGATTAGCTTTAATAATGTGAGGTTGTTTTCTTTAAATAAGAAAATACAGCCATTCTTTAGGAAGCTGAGACAATTCTCCTTTCTCATTGCTGCACATATATGTGCCTATGAGAAAATGAAGACTGGTTAAGTCAGGTGCAACAGAGATAAACAAGAAAAAATAATATTAAATAGCAAACATAGAGAATGTTTAAATAAGGAGTGCTTAAATCCTCATTTTACAGACCATAGGTTAAGAGACTTGAGACTCAGTCTGTGTTTGAGTTATTACCTGAATAAAATGAATGCAGGAGAGGGACAGACAGGTAAGATTTATTATGGCATTCTGGAAGCAAGCCTAGTGATGTAGAATTATATCCCTGATGTTGTGCTGTTATGCATATTTTATATTTGCAATTTTCTTGTTGAAAACACCATGTTGCACGGTTTTTCAATATATTTTTGAAGAGCACCAACCCTTAATATTTTTTCAGAATACTATATCTTAATAATGTTGCTGTCCCTGAAGACCTGTGCTTTAGTTATTCTGGCTAAATAGAATTTTAGACTCAAAAGGACACAACATGAATTCTGTTTGTAGCTCAGCTAATCAGAACAAAACAGTTCCCTCTACTCATAAACTCCTGCAAACCTTTGCTATATTGTAGTTGAAAAAATATTTGCTGGATTTCTGAAGACATGCACCTGTACATACTTGTCTAATAACAGCTGTGAGAATGGCAATCTGACACTCCAGTTAGACCTGCAGAAGAAGACTGACTCTATTCAAGACCAGGGTTAAATTGTTACACATTTTCAGATTTATTGTTGTGCATTAATTATCCACTAAAAATCCTGAGGTAACCATTTTCAATTACTTAGAAAGCAGGCAAATAGGCTTCATTCCAATATACAAGTTTCTGTAAAATATGTTTACTGATATTCTGTTTATAGGACTAGATGTAATCTGAAAGAAAATACTAAAAAAATCATAGATTAGTTAAAAAAAGGCATATGGAACCTACTTCCCACTTTTTCTTTAGTATGAAAAGAAAAAATGACACTACAAAAGGCACAGGAAGGACATTGATCTGTTAGAGCAAGTCCAGAGGAGGCCAGCAAGATGATTAGAGGGATGGAGCACTTCTCTTACAAGGAAAGGCTGAGAGAGTTGGGGTTGTTCAGCCTGGAGAAGAAAAGGCTCCAGAGTGACTGAATTGAAGCTTCCCAGTAACTGAAGGGAGCCTACAAAAAAGATGGAAAGACAATTTCTATAAGGGCACGTAGTGACAGGACAAGGGAGTGGTTTCAAACCATTGTAGAGTAGGTTCAGATTAGATATTAGGAAGAAATTCTAGACCGTGAGGGTGAAGAGGCACTGTAAACAGGTGGCCCAAAGAAGTTGTGGCTGTCCCACCCCTGGAGGTGTTTGAGGCCAGGCTGGACAGAGCTCCGAGAAACCTGGTTTAGTGAAAGTTTTCCCTGCTCAGGAACAATTGAGACCGGGGAGGTTGTAATTACATGATGTTTACAATCCTTTCCAACTCAAACCATTCTACCATTCTATGACTAGAGAACAAAACATTATGAAAAAATTCTGGAAAAAAATTTATATTACTGGAAAGGGTGGTGATTGTTAAAGAAGTGAGGGCTTCTTGTAAATCTTTATTAACAGTCTTTATAAATTCATTAAATGCAAACAGTGGTATTCCCACACAAGATATCCAGAACAAATTAATTGCATAGCAACCGCCTAGATATCATATGAGCACATGTGTAGATCAATAAAACAGATAAATCAGCCTTTAGTGTCTACCTACATTAAAGGTGGCTGTAAAACAAGCTCTGGCTCATTGGTTTACCTTGCTTCTGTACTTCATGACTATCCAGGATAGTAAGTGGATCGTTCCCTCTAAAAATGGGGGGATGGGGGCTGGGGAGGGAAGCAAGGGATCTTTCTATGACACTGCTCACTAGATATATCCTCAAAAGAAATGTTAAAATATTTATCATATCAGTTCCTACAGAAAGAATGGTCTACAGGGGACTAGACTCACTGAGTGAGGAGGATGGTACGGGATGGCAGTCCTGCAGACACTAGAAAGAAATGTTCATTGATTCCAAGATGACCCAGCTCCCTGTGACAAGAATGAAATGTGAACATCAAAGCTGGTATACAAATGTAATTTGCTATATCATTGGTTTTGATCCCTATTTAAAAGCTGAGCCAGAAACAATAGAAGTTTTATATTTACCCTATGAGACATGATTTTGTGACAGTGTCTTGTTACAAGTACACACTTTCACAGCTTATCAAAGGAAGCCCGTTAGAGACATAGTTTGAAGACCATAAATCTCAGGTCTGCCATGAACCAACGCTGTGTGATTATGCTTCATAAGTTGCAGTCACTGCTATTGTCTGGCAAACACCAAGTTATCTGACATTGCAGCACTGATAACACTGACAGTTTTGCTCCTCTCATTTTAGAAGGAATTCATTTGGAGTTCATAAATTCTACCATTGGTTTCAGCGGCTACTGAGATCAGAACAGAGAACTTCTGGGAAGCCCACCACTCTTACCCTGCAAGTGAATACTTTCAAAACAACACCTTTCCTTCTCTTTTGTTTAGCATGACTTGACAGTGAGTACAACAGTAAATTCCCAGTTGTCGGCCTGTATTACATACTGCATCACCACATGCAGTGATTCAACTTGAAACTGCACCTCTGGGGTTTCAACTCACATACCCACTTTAGAGATGGCTAAGCTATACTTACATGAAAAGGCCTATGTGCACTAATTAACACAGAGAGAAAAGAGTGTATAACAGCAGGCCTCCTAAAATATCTCTGCATAAAATGTGTTACCATGACAGTAAACAATTTCAACATCTGTATAGGAGCCTATCTTTTAAGAAAACATATCAAATTAAAAAGCTTGACTTGAGGGTAAATAGTAATGCATATATCTGGTAAAAATAAGCAACTCTATCAGCTACTTTTTTCTGAATCATTCCTATCAAATAACTTTAATCTTTTGAGTAACCCACTTTTTGATATACCAGGAGATCTAGAAAAAAAGAAGGAAATTCATACACTTCATGGACAATATATTATCAGTTTATTACAGAATTGTTATACAAATTTAATTATACTTTTTAACTACATAAAACTTTAGAATTTGTAACAATTTATGTAAAGATATAGTAAGATAATATATAAAATTTACATTACTATATATAAACAACCATCTAACACCAACTCTAAGCTACTGATGAAATTTTCTCATGTTTTCTGTTGATTATTAATCACTCACAGCTTTTGATGGGGAACACTAGCTCACTGCATTATTTTAGGAATTGTAGTTTAAAAGTTATTTATCAGAATCATGCCTAATAAATTTCATTGTGTCAGGAGGAATTATATAGAGTCCATATATTGCATAGCGCTTTGTCCTCACACATGTTCCTCTAAAGTTTTACTCCTCATAGAGCAGAACTTCCCATATATAAAATTCTAAATACCAAATAGGTTATTCAGCTATGAAGAATAATATAAATGTCTTTCCAATGTTAGCTGAAATTTTGTTCTTTGGTTAATTTTTATTAAATGTAGAAAAAAATGCATCTCTTTTTAATCCTCTATTTTCTCATATATAAATAAATATATAAATGTAGTAGATATGATAAAAGACAGATTAAACTGAGTTAAACTAGTCATTTTTTAAAAGTAACTTATAAAGCCCTGAATGGTTCTGGAGCAACCTGGACCACTTCTTGCATATATAGGATCCAGTGCATGAGTACTTCATTTTGGCGTGTCCCCGTCCATTTTACTGCTGAAACCATATTTCTCTGCAGCATAGATGTAGAGCTGAAGGCAAATTACTATAATTTTTAGGTCCTGCTTTTCTTTTGATCATCATTTTCTATGTTCTTTATACCTTGTTCTATCCAGACAGTAAGAAAATATACTGTATATATTACATGAACAAAATTAGTCACAGAGTAGTTAATTATTAATAAAGAGCAAAGGGGTAATTTTCAAATTTAAAAAAAAAACCAAGCAAAAAAAACCAAACAAAAACTATTTGAGCAGCTCTGCAATTGGAAAAACTGTTTCTACCTGAAGCTATTACAAAAAAAAAATAGATAAATCCTCCAAAAGTTCTTTAATGTCATCATCACAGAATCTCTTACAATCAATTATAAAAACCTCTGTATTTTTCTGCTAGCTGTATACTGATAATGTTTTGGTTTTTTTTAATCTTGAAGTGACTTTCTGTGTTGCATTAAAAATAATATGGGGAGTTTTAATATTAATTTTTTAAATGGAATCTGGCCACTTTTCTGTACTTGAGTAAATGAAAATAAGGAAGGATGGTATGGTTGGTTTTTCCATGGCTAATTTTATTGAATTTCACCTAGAAATGATGATCCGGGAACTACTTCCTTCCAGGGTAAGAAACTTAGCCACTGCTTCAACAAAAGGTTTTGCAGTGAGGTTTTCATAACTCCAAATTTTATATTACTATAGAGCTGACAAAAGCAGTTGAAATTGTGCAAGAAGTGGACTCCTTTGTAGGCTCTTTAGCAAAGCCATTGCTGTGGGCAAAATATTTTGTGCTGACAAACCAAGTAATCACCAAATACCTTCCAATCAACTGCAGTTCCAAGTCGACTTTTTAGAGGCAGAGCATAGAGACTGGATTACAAAACAGGGTTTACTTTATACTGATTAGCACTGCAAGGGTGCTTCTATATGAAGTAATATGTTCTGTTTCGACACTTATTTAGTGTAGATTTCTGATGTCTTTTAAATGCTTACTTCTTACCACAATAGTTACAAAACCAAAAAAAGCCATTATTTTTATACTAAAGTATTCAGCATCCAATTTGCTCAGAATAATTAGTTGTGCCAATCCCACATAGGGATATTCTATCCCTACAGAATAGGGACAAGCATATTCTTTCAGCCTTCTAGACCATTCAGTAATTACATTAATCCTTTCAGGAATTTTTCCAGAATGGTTGACGTTATAGATTGCATTCCCTTCTCTGCTGCTCTATGACACAAATATGCAATGAAGTCACTGAAGAGCCTCCAGCTCTTTACAGATGAATAAAAGTCTTCACATGAAACACAGCTGATATATTGATTCTTCTTAATTTTACTTCTCTGACACTTTGTTATTTTACCATCCATACATTTTCAGAAAAAATTCCAAGTGTCAAGTGTAATATGCAGGAAACATATTCAAATAAACTCACCCTTGATTTGAAAGTTAAAGAAGAAGAAAAGACAAAGGACAAAATAAATATTATATGTCCTTATAGGAAATAAATATTATATGTCCTTATATCATTGATGGGCAGCATATTGAAATTAGCTTTTAGGGGCATACTACAACATCTTGTCATTCATCTTTTTACCTCAATATAGAAATAAAAAATATTTTTATCTGGTGAGCTGAAAACTTATTTTGTTTGTAACATCAGAAACATTTAATTTTTAATGCAGCATATTCAGACAAAAAAGATTGAGAGAATAACTGGAAATGAAGAAAATAAGCTTTTATTATCTAGGGTTGATATTATTTTGTTGGATAATGAGATATCTAGATCCTTTTTTAGTTCACTTCAGATGGGTAAATTGCAAACTCCTTCAAAGTTTTCATTAGATAGCCTATTATTCCCTTGAAAGAAATCACACTCTATGCATTATTCATTAGGGGCAGCAAATCTTCAGAGCAGTCACACAGGCTGCGATATCACAGAACTACTTAAAATTCTAGGTCTTCTTTCACCCTTTCTGCTGAATTCAGTTCCAGTCTAATCTCCATGTATGATGCAATATCTCTGGTTAATTAAGATACTGGAAAGCTGAAGAAAATGCATAATTTTTATTAGTGCTGGATAAAATAATCTCACTTTTATTTATCAAATACATGTAGTTCAATCTGTGTATGACATTTTGATACCTTTTTGTGTGTGTGTGTATATTTGTACACACCCATATGCAGTGGATGTCTGAAGAGAGTGTATTACTGATGCTCTCACCTGCTATCTTCCAAGAGTTCCTAGGAGTCTACTTTATGTGTACCTTAATAACTTTCTGTACTATTAGGACTATTACTGTGTGCTTCCCTCATAGTTTCCAGCCAGCTGCTGTATTATACTTTATGGGGAAACCAGTCAATTTTTCTTTCATATGTGTCAGATGATGCCAGCTTTACAAGTGGAAGTGTTTTTAACTCCAAAAGAGTGTTGGAGGCGAGCTAATGAAATAATTCAACTAGATTTCTTGGATGTGCTGTTTCCTCTCTCTATCCTCAAGATAGCTCTTCTAAACAATATAATACAAGATAGGCAAACCATGTATTTCAGCAGAAAGGCACTGCATGGAAAGGTACAGACCTTCATCCTGTTCATGACTGGGCCACTGACCTTCCACAAGCCCCTTCTATTTTCTGCTTTTTCGCCCTCCACCCAGGACTTACACATGTCATTTCTGCTTAGCAGACAGCTTAGAACACCGGAGCTGTCATTTGCTATGCACACACTCAAACCCTAGCAAAACCCTCATCAGGGAAACCAGTCTATAAAACCTCAAATTTTGAAAACCACAAGTTGATGATTTTTACCTCCTGTTAGTCCCCTCATATCAACTTCTTCTTTGTTTTTTCTCTCACTTATCCTGTCACTGTCTTTTCTGACAAGTCTCAATTCAGCTTTTTTAAGTGCAAAACCTTTGGAAAGAATTAGAAGGAACACATGGTTCCTTCTAAAGCACAGTACAAAATCTACTGATTTAACCCTTTAACACTTTTCAAATGATTGTGTATGTGTTACCTTAACTGCTGGCAGGGTATAGTGCATTCTTCCTGCCATTTCTGAAGCTAGCTATGTTAGTTACAGCAGACGTTCCAAATCCCAAAGCAGCTCTTTAGTCAGGACTAGTATTTGCTTAAGTTATGAGATGCAGATTTTAACAGCACTCCTTTGTTTAATAAGATTTTTTTTAAAAAAATTCTGATAATATTACTTATTACTTCTCCTTGATCTCTGAATAAATAAAAACTTTGAAAAACAAGAAGACATCTATGATACCATGTGAGCTGCTTAAAGACAAAGCAAGTGATATCCTCTAAAAGATATCGAAACAAATTGTAGAGTTCTATAACCCTAGAAATACAAAAAAAAAAAAAATCAGAAAGGGGAAAAAAGGGCAAGAAGACATTTGTGCAATAATTACTAGAAGAAAAGACTGTATTATCCCTCCCCTCAAAAGTGATGCTAGTTGTTTGTGGGAGTTTTTTCCCCAGTTTTGAACGCAAGCTTGAGGTGATGACAAAAAACATAAAGAAATTAAAACCAGCAAAAAACAAATTACTCTTTCTTGTCTGAAAGCAAATTTGAAAAAGCAGAAGAAGGACTTGTGGTTTAAATTACCTCCATACATAATTTTCAAAAATAAAGCAAATAAATTCCAAATTTTATATACCGAGCAGTTGTTCTTCATATTCAAGCCACTTGACTCAAAAATAGTTTTGTAATTTATTATCTAAGTATCTATAACAAAGATTTTTATAATACTTATGTTTAAAAAAAAAATCCACTGCTATCAATACATACCTAAGCACATTTATTAAATCAAAATTTTAAATTCATATTACAGAATTAAGAGGTTTAAAATTTAATTTTCTTCAATTGTGTATTAAAATTCCAACATTATAATTTTCATCAACCACATTAATTTTGGTGCAATAATGACCAAAGACATTTCATCATTTGACATGATAAAAAGTGTCTTGAACAACATAAAAGTACAATCATATAGAAACAATTCAAAATATCAGTACAGTGGGTTTAGTTTTGGTTTTTAATTTGGAGAATTCAGATTCTAAGTAGTATGAGGATGGAAATAAAAGACCTTCATTTTACCTCTATTTTCTCAGAGAGAAAATGGAGGATTATCTACAGCTCTGAGTATGGGACTGGAAGGTAAGGTCTTGAACAGAGGCAAATTATTGGTATTCAAATTTTGCAGAAGACAAATTTTCACATTAAATATACAGACACTCATGTATACTGAATGCACTAGGGATTAGCATAATATTTCTATTAGTAACGCTAGCTTATCTAACTGAGCAACACTCTGTAGTCAAGAACAAAGTACTGGAAGGGTGAAAATGAACTTAAGAGTTTCCAGTATGGGTTAAGGAAGGAGAGTGACCACTTCCACAGGCAATTATTTAGCCTTAACTGGATCTCCCATAAAAATTCTCTGTCTTTACATAACTGATTGACATCCCTTCTTTCTGTGTATTTCATGAATTTCTTTTCTTCATCATGCTGCTCACTGTAGACTCCACCAAGTGAAATATGGAAAAAAATAATTTTATCATGAAATCAAGGAAAACCAAAATTTTTGCCTTGACACTTGATTGTAAAAATAGCCCTTGTATATGTCAGATATGCCTTTTTCAATGCAATGTAAATTATAAATAGTAAGTCCAGCATTTTATGTTATTACTATTTTCTATTGTTACTGCAGCTGAGCAACTAGCAGAAAAAAATTCTTGCTTAAATGCTACATTAATGATTTAGTTTTCATTTTCTCGCAGTTGTAATAAATATGGTGCTTCCACACAGAGAGATTTAATACAGGGTATCCCTGCTCTTTACCCAAACATACAAATTATATATATGAACAATGTAGATTAATATACACAATGGATCACAGAAGGATCACCCTGATTTTATCTCCCTGAAGAGAACAGTGAAAATTTTTCCGTTGTAAGCAATGGGCTTTGTGTTGGAAAGATCTTTTCACAGAGAAGACCTAGTATTGCTTCTGTATTTTTAAAAGTGCTACCAGACTGAAAATTTTGGTTTGAGTCAATCATCATATTATAAAAGCACATTAACCTGGGTGAGAAAGGTCCAGACTAACCAGTTCATACAGGAGAGGATCAAAAAGCAACAAAGCAAGACAAGGAGCCAGGACAGAAACAGACCAATCTTTAAAAAGTGCCTCTGGAGTGAAAAATCCTGTTTGATCTCTGACTCAAATTTTTTGAGTCAAATTTTATCTGACTGGATTTTATTTTTTCTAAATCATATAGAGAAAAACATAGTGCCTATATATTGCTCTGTACTCTCACAGCTGCAGTAGAATGGAGAAAAGTGGTAAAAATACTGAAAACCATAATTCTATCCTTGGATGCATAATACATATTCATATAGATAGAACTATCTCACTAAAGATATATGTTTCAAATAAAGTTATTAGCTCATACTTGCAGAACAAGAAGTAAAAAGAACACTTTCTCATGAGAGGAAAAAGAGAAAATATACTGTGTTTCAATCTGTTTCAGATAAGTGTAATATTAATTATCGTGGTTTATTAGACAGAGAAGTTTAAAACATGGTAAGTTAGATGTCAGGAGTACCAATAACAAAACAACACTTAGTGACAAAATAAAATTTATTGATTCAACATATAGGTCCCATTCTGTTCCCTGACCTATACATGCTTCTGTGTCAAATCAAGTCAAGCCAGAAAGAGGGTGGACTGAAAAAATGTTTTAAATCATTCCCTCAAATTCCATGAAAAATTCAGGGACACAGATTTAAATTATTTTGCAAGATTACAGCAGGATAATACAGCCAAACGTGTTTCCATTGCTCAAGTAGAAATTTGTGATTAGACCTGAAAAATTATCAGAATTTCCATTCTATGGGAACTTGACAAGAAGGGCAGGGCAGGAATATTCAATTTTGTAGCAGAAAAAAATCCATTGGAAATTTTCTAACAACAAAGAATTTCATTTTATATAACTTAGCTTCATTTACTAAGTTTTCAAATAAAATTGAGCTTAGGTATACCTGGGCTCCTTGTTCCTTACAAACCCGTAGCAGATTGATGAGGACCCAGGAGACCATCAGGCAGACTTTCCAGCCCTCAGCTCTGCAACAGGTAGTATGAGGAATATGACTAATCCAGGTAGTGGATGCAAGTGCACATCATGGAAATCCCTGTCAAGGAACCGAAGCATTTTAATTTCATTGGACAATAAATATTTTCATTGAATCAGTGTTCTGTGCATTATCATGAGCTCAGTAATGGGATGTCAGTCTAATGTTTCACACCCTCCAACTTCCCTTTCTCTATTTTTATTTATTATTTCATGAAGACTTGTCCAAATAATGTATTTCATTTATCAGCATAATCCAGGTATCTCAGCCAAAAGTTTTCATTCTTTCCACAATAGGAATAACCCAATATATCATTTATTTCATGGCCTACCAAGATCTACCTTATTCAGCATTCAAAAGAATATTCTCATTTTGGTAGAAGTAGCTCATTATCAAACCTTCTCAACAACTAAGGTTCCTATATGATGAATGATCAGTCATAATAATTCCTTAAAAAGTTTTGTTCTATTTCTTCCTATATTAATCTTCATGTTACCCGATGAATGGATTTTCACTCGACATCACCTCATTGAAAAACACAGATAGACCCCATTTCCATTACTTACCTTCCTTGTTTTATCAGTGATTCATATTCTCAGAAAGCCTTTTTTTTGGTAATTCCCTTTCCCACTTCCTTCATAGAAATTATTAGCAAGCAATCACAGGCCTTATATATAGTTTCTTCCTGTTGAAAACAGTTCAAAGGCACTACCTGCCTTTTTCACTCCTTGTGTGTTTCTCTAGAGGAGATGATTTTGTTGAGACAGCCTGCCAGACAACAATTCTCTCAATGCCACTACTCTATACATCTCAGCAAAATTTAATAAAAACATCCAATGGCTTTTTTCTGTTTCACATATCGCAGTAAAAATGTTCAGGTACTTTTAATTCCAACTGTAAGCTTTTTAAGTGCCTTATGTCTACAGCTTTGATCAGCATTCTTTCTAATTTTTTGTCTTATTACCAGATTTATAATGGTATTATACAAGAAAAGTGAAATCTCAAAAATCGTTAGCTATTGCAAAATATTTGTCCATAAAGCATAAAGGAACTCCATACAGTAAAAGCAGATATACTCCTTGTTATAATGCTAAAACCATTTGTCAATCTCTGGGTAGCATTTCTATGTTCAAGAAGGAATAACAGTAACCATATATTGCTCCTGTCAGTGCCAAGGGAATTGTGTTACTGCAAGTAACTTTTTTCCTTTTCCTTTTCCTCACATAGCCAAATTAATTTTGTTTGAAGTTCATAAATTGTGTGAGAGGTGCTGAACAAATGTGTAGTTATTTAATCCGAAAAAAAAAAAAAAAATTAGGAATATGGGTCCTTTTGAAATTTCTTCTAATTATCACCCTGGGAGTCAGACCACAGACTCTGAGCATCATTCAGTTACTGCAAATTTCTCTAAGATGTAATTGAAGCTTGGTTCATTAATTAACAGAACATGGGTTAACTTAGGGAAAACCACCTGAGATTCAGTGAAGATACAGTGGCCCAGGTCATGTACAGTAATTAGACCAGAAACGTCTGTGATACCAAAACAAAAATATAACTTTACACTGTATACAGTTCTGAATAAGAAAACTTCTATTTTTTATTTTTGAGTAGAAAGTTCTGAAATTTCACAAATTTTTACAGAATCAAAATTCTCAGAAGAGCAATATTGCAACATCATCAAAGAATTGTCTGTTCCCTTATGCATTCCAGTTGTGGACTTTGGGCACAACTCACCATACATCTGTGTGTTTGTCCTGGTTCCCTTTCTAAATAAATATATGAAATGTACATCTGATAAGTTGGTTTTGGTTTGATTTTGTTGGTTTGTTTTTCTTCTTACAGCATTAATTGCACTGTATTTCTCAACAATGAACTTCTTTATCATACTTTCGAGAATACTGACCTACAGTAATACTGAGTTTCAAAAGTGAAGCTGCGTTTCTGAGACACAGAACGGAGCAATTCTCTCTCTGCATGATGCAGGAACAAGTCAAACTTTTACTGGCATTTTATATGTGTTTCAGTGATTCATCATTCAGTTTGAAGCCCTGAATTCCTACATACCCCCCATTTCCAATCTCTGTGTCACTCCAGAATTCTATAACTGGTGAGACATCTAAATATTAAATATCACAACACCTAAATTATTATTGTGGCATATTCAACACTGATTAAAGAGCCCAAGCTTCCCTCCGGATTTTTGTTTTGTAATTAAATTGATCTTGGGAGTTCAAATAAAAGTAATTAGGTCTGAAATTTTTATCTAATTGTACCAAAAGTTATCTTCATTACATTTTCTAATGTTCATATTTTGGGAGAATATCATAGTCCACCATAAAAATTTGTCTTTATTTCATCCTCATATTCATGAAGAACTCACAAAGAATTAAAATCTCTGCTGTCAAGAACTTTACACTATATAAAATCATAATTTTCTTTATGTACATGCTCCCAGAGGAATAATGCAAATTCAAGACTGAATGAAAAGATGAAAAAAAATGATTAAAAAAATGAAAAGAAAGTCTAAAAATTCCTAAGCATTCATAATATTTCTGTCATTTTTAAATTTTATTTTTTAGTATTATATTTCTGTGTTGGTTTAACCTCATGTAAGCATATGTTTCCTCATATCTGAAATAGTTTTTGCCCCAGTAGCAAATGCCTTCCAGAAGGCTGACAGTGTTAAAGCGCTGATGTGAAGAACCCACATACTCAAGTTTTCTGTATTCCAAAGTAATGACATTAAAACTATGGAAAATGTTTCAAAGTATTATTTTAATATACGATAAAATAATTCTTTCTGTTTTTCGGTGTGGTTCTAATTTATATTTTTTTATATTTTTTCAACGCCAACAGTGCTTATCTTCATAGGCCTACAATGACATCTTGTGGCTACTCTGAGTTGATGACTCAATGACTAATAAAATAAACAATGACTAATAAAATACTGACTTTTACACATGAACAGAAAAGTTGTCCTCTGTGAAGATCCTGCATAAGACATCTGCCTGTGAAAGCAGTGCCTGGTCCTTCTAATCCTTAGCTATCATGCCAGTTGCTCCATTTTTCTGTCAGTAGAAAATTAACAAATAAACTTTTCATATAAAAAAATCTGTCAAAGTAGCTACATTGCTCTGCATAAGTGAGAACTGAAAGTCTTCAGGCTATAAAAATGTGTTAGATGAGCTTAAACCTGCAACATTAGGAAGAAGGAAACCAAACCTAAGGGAGTGATTTACTAAGTCAAATCCAAAATAAATCCTTTTGCACAAACTTCAGAGAGTTCTGGTTTAGTTGTTTGATTTTTTTTCTTAGCTGCATGGCCATTATGTTGGTTAGCCAGCTGCACCTTTGTTTTAGGATCTGTCCTCACATATTTTGAAGAGATATCCATTCTTATTCACTTCCCTTTCTGCAAGTATGAATTGCAATAAATTTCTTGGGATATCTATGTCTACCTAAAACTATGTAAGAGATTTTATGTAACCATGATTCTATGTTATTTGTCTACAGATTTCTCTGACTTAAACACTTTTGCTTCCTTCAGTGGTTTCTTAATTTCAAGTGAACTCTTTCACCAATAGTCTTGGGTTTCTTCCCTAGATATTTTCTAATAATTTGGGAAAAGCACAGTGGCGATGTTTTTTCCTTTGCTAGCTCATAGCCTCTTAACTGAAGATTCCTGATAAAAGTTGAGGATTCATGGCAAATATTTGTTTTAATATTTCCTCAGATCATCTTTAAGCATTTGCAAGGCAGTTGTCTGGTTTTGGATAGAACAGCAACTTTCTAATTTCACATTTTGCAGATAAATATCCCTTCACAAAAATTATAATAATATGTTTTCATGACACTGCAGAATCATCAGCAGGATAACTTGGAGAATTTTTAGATTTCAAAGTTATTTCAACTTTTTTTTTTCTCTTACTT
>WBMY01000073.1:122067-192101 GCA_013397315.1 Donacobius atricapilla | reverse complement strand
CACATATATATATATATAGATATAGATATAGATATAGAATAGATATTGATATAGATATAGATAGATATAGATAGATATAGATATAGATAGATAGATATGAGAATGTACACATTTGAAGCCTGTGTTCTGGGAGGACTGTCAGGAAATTTTGGAAGATAATCATTGCCCATCTTTTATTAAACCTATAAAAAGCACAGAAGAGCTTGATTTCCCTGAACATTATGTGTGGCAAATCTGATTAACTGCTTACTTACTGCTCTTCACTGAACACAGATAGTTTCATACAGAGTTTTGGGCTGAAGTAAGGGCTGTGCAAAACAGAGCATTTGGGCTCGTGGGGTAGCCATCATTTGGTTGAGGGGTAAAAGAAAAGCATTAGACCCTTTCCAGCAGTACAGTGCAAAGTTCAGGGAAGGAGAGGAGCTGGCAAGATGGATATGAGCTGGGCAGCTCAGATTTGGCAATGTCTGAACACTCTCACTGAACGGAATCAACATCAGGCTGAAAATAGAATCATCAGTTGCATTAAGAATTAACAGAAGCATGAGGCAAAGGATGAGGCAGCAAAAGGATTTTGGCAAAAGGAGGCTGCTGGAAGGCTGAGGTACAGCAGTGAACAGTGAAAAAGAAGAGGGTGCATGATGAGAACACTGCTCCCTCAACTATTGTCAGTAAGGGTGGTTAAATATACCCACTACATAAAGGAGTGGGAAAGATTGGAAAGAATGGTGAGCTCCCTAGCTGAACTTCTCCAAAAACCTATTGTGAGACCCAGGTTCCAGCTCAAACATGGAACTGAACATCCTTGTTTGGTAGGGAATTGAAGTTTTTCAAACATTGCTAGTATGCAGTTGTTGGACTAGAAATTACCAGTGTTAAGAATTACATGCTGTGGTCAACAGTATTGCATTACCCAGTGGTGTGCTTTAAACTGTAAAGTACAGGCTTGAAAACCTTTGGCAAAAAAAAAAAAAAACCCACCAAAAACTGCATGTATTTGTTATGAATAATCCCATTTGTATTAGCTGCTAACTTGAGTTGATCAGTAACTAGCATATGCAACAATATTATCAGATAGACACAAATCTTAGAAACAGAACCCAATGTGTTGGAAGAGAGGTCTGAAGGTTTTCCAGTTTCAAGTTCCGGTTAAACAAAGTCAAGTTGAAGGAGGTTGCTCCATTCTCAGTCTGAGGATGGAGATTTTACAGCCTTTCTAGACAATCTTTGACAGTACTTCCCCATAATAAAAAATAAATCTCATTGCCCCTGCAGTTAACCTAAATTCTCCATTCTTTCTATTTCTGCAAAAATTTATTAGCTCCCAAGTTAATAAATGAAAAGTCATACCTGTTTTTCACCAAATTACAGCTGCCGTATTTTCTGTTTATTTATTTAAACTGACATCCCAACTAGAATGAAAATAGAGCAAAATTTGTCTAACTCCGCATTTGGAGGTGCCTTAGACATCTGCTGGCAATCTTCACTAAGCCATGTGCCAGAAGGTGTCACTCTTCTGGCAGAGGTGCCAATCCAGTTGTCTCAGGCACTTTTGAAATTCAAGGAAATGAACAGGGTTGCACCTTCACTCCCTAAGGACACTGATCCAGTATGCACCAACATACAAAAAGGAATTTATTTGGAATTGCCTTATTAGGCAGAAAAAGACCACCTTTTGCTGAACAGCCTTATACTGGGATTTCAAACTACCCCACGCAGCCACTTGCCATCTATGAACAGGCACAAGTACAGGGAGGTCTTGTGTTACAGTAACTGTGCATATGTTGTTTTGTTTTGCTGAACAATAGATTGCCACTGTCAGTTGACTGTCAGTTAACATCAATCAACTCATTAGAAGCACTTGACTTTCTCATCCAAGCCACTCACAAGGTCTGGTAAAAGAATACAGGCAGTCCTGGGCTTGCATTCCCCCTCAGGAAACTAGTATACGATCCAGGGAGTACTGTGCTGGTGACGTGGTGAAGGCTAGAAGCAAGACTTAGAAGAAGGTGTGATCTGAGTTACCCCTGCAATCATGAAAAACAGTATTTTTTTTTTTTTTCTGAGGAGGAGGAAGGAAATAGTATGAAATTGGGTTATTGTTACTGAAATAGGAGGACTAGCACCATGTATATGAATGCCAAGGTAAACTGCATTTGAGTACAACTCATGCAAAAAGTGGGAAAAAGGGGAAAAGGGGAATAAAGGAAACATGGGATTTTCCTGGTCACCAGGCCGTTTGTGCACCCTAGTTCAATGTTATGTATTTTCCTTGCACTATGTTTCGTATGTAGTCAAGAATGTAGCTAAGAATATGAGTATTATATGCCTAGGTGTGATGCTATACACTGATACAGGACATACCTGAGGAGGTACAGCCCATTTCTGGCGGGTGTTTGTTGTAAATAAATTTTTTAAAATTTCAGTTAAATAAAAAAAGTATAATCTTGAGATTACAGAACACAGCTTCTAGCCAATTTAGTTGCTTTCCCAACCACTGCAAAGGTTTCTTACAAACCATAAAGGTTTTGAAGAGATTTCCAAAACTACTGCAACCTCCACAGGAGGCTTCCCTGTACTCTAGAATTCAAAGGCTCTCTCCAACCTTAAAATTGACAAGTCCTTGAAAAGTAGTCATGTTTCTGCTTATTGTAATTCAGGTTCTAATCAGGTACAACCATTCTTTATTGCTCTAACCATTTTCTTGAATCTGATCCAGGACACAAACTTCCAGAGGAACCATTACAAGACATAGGTTGGTGCAGACTTGATGGGAAAGGTAGGATTCCATAGCTTTCCCTTTCTTGTGATGAGGGAACCTGTTGTGCCAAGTCAAATGCCAATGGCTAATGCATACACAGGGGGAAAAAGGGAAACAGAGAAAAGCTGTCAGCCCTTGGATAAACCTAACAATTATTTTTTGGACTCCTTTTCCCCAGCAGTGGGATCTTATGCTGTAAAAAACGCTGAAAGTAAAATCTGGCTGAGGTTAATCTCGCTGACTCACAATCATGTCGAAGAATAGGTTCCATTTGAGACACAGCATATTGCTCTCACAGAAATACTTATGGGAATCCACTTATTTTCTATTGCTTCATTTTAATTTCTCAAGTGCAAACTATAAATTTCATATTAGGACAGAACAGTCCCTCTCTTATCTGCTTCATTGCCCAGATATTCGATATCAGAACCTAAGCTCAACCTTTAATAGGAGAGAGTGAATAACAGAATTCATTAGGCTTTATTGCTATTATAAACTGTCCTGTGGTGCACAAACTATCCTTTTATTGCCTTCTTGATTACCATAAAATTGCACTTGCCTGCTGCATCAAAGTTAATGACCCAAGAGTATGAATGGAGTTGCTAGCAGCTAATGAAAGTGTTATTAAGGAAGGTATGTAATTAAATAGCTTCAATTAATGTGTTTGTCTTACTGATAAAAAAGGTATTCTGCCATCTAAAATGAACTTCTATCATGAGAAGAATCGCAGAAGTTGTATAGTGATGCTTCTTTTTAGTAATAGAATTGGCTGGTACAAACCATGATTCAGAAGACAAAGAGCAACACTTAAAATCACATGTATAAGACAGAGTAATGATATGCAGGCCTGAAAAATATGAATACTAGTTGTTAAAACCACATTATGGATCCAAACTTGAACATGCAATTTATAAGCAACTTCAGCATAGAATACTGAAAAAGATGTTTATGGGTTTAAAACCAGTAAAATTATGCAGTGTTGTAGGGAAAGGAATAGAACAACAAATGCAACATATCAATCTACATGGCCTGACCTAAACATATGGTGCTGGTTTATGACTGGGCTATGTCCCTAACAACCAGATAAAATAATAAAACCAATAGAAATGATAAAGAGACAATGTGTAATTAATAGATGCAGGAAGAATAGATCAAGAGTCACTGGTTTAGGATTCACAGCCCGTAAATTTTTGTCATATAATGGGTCACCAGCTGATGTACCAGACATTTCACTTCCTGCCTGGTCTATCATCCAAATTCAAAATAGATCTGGAGTTGTAAGGACATAAAGAGCACAGTTGTCTGTCTCAGACACTCTTAAGGCCACAGAAAGCTTTGTCATGAGATAAGCACAGAAGGGAGAGGCAGGATAGCAATAACCCCAGCCTGGAAAAGGTGAGATCTGGCTAGAACATCCGCGGTAATGCATCCAGACAAAAATCCCACTGTGGCAAACTAGTAATGAAGTAATTGCTCATATGCATATCACCAGTTAAACAAGGGCCACTCCAAGTTATGGGACAGATGGTGTCTGTGACACCAATGACAACAAAAGCCCCTCTGAATATTCTCTGCGGATACCTGGAATTCGGACTGTAAATTGAGCCACTACAGCAGAGACTTGAGATAAGATAAAGATGGTACTGAGTGTTATCTCAGACATAAGGAGAGGGTAACAAAGCTGGGGGAGAATAATGTATCACCACTACACACAAAGAATGTATCACACATGACACACACACAAAGAATGCACAATTTATGCACCACAAAGAATATGGAATTTGTGGGCCACCAGGACTTCCAGCTTAGTAACTGTGTTGGAATCAGCTATGACTGGATAAAAGGTACTTCCAGCAGGGGAAGATCACAACCCACCAACCCAAGACAAGAAACCGACTGACTCAAAAGAAGAGAAAGACTGAGAATGTGACTAATTAGTATTAGAAGCAAGGGAGTCATTTAACAAACAGAATAAGAGAACTGTATAGCCAATGAGCATTAATTTCATTTTTTGCTAAAATATATAAATAGTGACCATCACTGAGAAACCTCAGGTGAAGAGGAGACTCTGGATCCATAGGTAGTTGACTATCTTCTCCTAAATCTCTCTCTGACTCCCCCCCACCTGCCTCTCCATCTCTTCTTTTTTCTATTTTTTTCTGTCTCTCTACATCACAATTTACTGTTAAATAAAATATGTACCACGGACTTCAGCATATGGTCTTTTTTGCACCTTAATTTGGGCCAATCTCAATAATCAGGCCTTAACAGATGTCAAGAGGAGTTTTGCTGATGAACCAGCTTGGCCATACCAAACGAGGTGTGAATGTTCCTCCTGGCCTATCAAGACCTTCAGGAGGAAGTGTTTAGTGGCTCAGTTTAACACAGAGCACCTAGCTCAACATCTGACCACCTACAAAACGACCTTTTGAAGGAAGTAGAGGCCTTGAGGAAACTTCAGCTTATGTATTCCTCCCAGTAACCATGGGATAACACTGTAAGAGTGAGCGTGTTGACACTAGTCATGGGGATCACATTTGCATTGTGATCCAGCTCTATCTCTTGTAACTCTTGCGCTCAAGTTGTGATTTTAATAACTTACCCAAGCACGCTGCTAAATCTAAATCCCGTGTAGAGTCAAGTATCTTCAAAAATGTAAGTTTGGTATTAAAACATTAAACTCTCCCTGTGTAGAATATCTAAGAGATCTGTTCAAATAGTATTGGACCATGAAATAACCTGCCACAGTTATGTATAATTAATCTAGACTGGAAACTTGTGTGTTCAATTTGAAAACAGGTAAATGCACGCAAGTCTCTTTGATTTGATTTTCGCCCAATCCTCTTGATTTAAGTCATTATATGCAGTATTTCTTTACTTTCTAATTGTGTGTAACACAACACACAGTTAAATTAGCATGGGTAATTAGTACTCTCATTCCAAACCCATAAACTTTCTGTTTCCTGAAGCTCTTAATCAAGCCATTGCTTAACGTCCTCCTTAACAAAAGCCTTTAAAATCTTTCAAACAAACAAGTGGGTGAGTTCTGAAAGAATTTTTGTTTCGGCTGAACTGAGGACTAGTCAAACTAGGCAAAATGTTCTAGTAGGAAACTCATTAATACCCTGAAGATGTAAAATCCTATTTTAATTATACTTAGGTCATAATTTCGCCAGATCTGATTTACATGTATTATAATTTTTTGCATTTAATTTTTTCTTATACTGTGCTACAACAGCCATTCTTATTTGGATTCAGCATTACAAGATGAGGTTTGTATAATCCCCCATACTTTTCCATAATTATAAGATTAGAATGTTGACACCTAAATGCAGGATAACAAAACATTAGGCAAATGCAGCATAAATTTCATAATTTTAAATCAAACAAAGTGAAAAATATTGAATTGAACCCTCTGAGGACCACTGCTAAATAATCCTTAGGATTATACTGTTCCAATAATTCAAATAAGCCTACATTTTATCCTACAACACATAGTGGAAATCTATTGTGCTTTCATGAATATTTTATTTGAATCCCTGATTTGTAAGATGAAATTTCTCTTCCTTAGACTTCATGCAGAAATGCAAACTATAAACTGACTGTTTTAAAAGCAAACTCCTTGATATGAAACATCACTTTATCCCCACCATGTGGAAATTTTCTGCATGTTATTCCTTAGTTGAAAAATAAATTTGTGGGTGTGATCTGAATGACTCTAGTAATGCCGCTAAAGTATGTAGTGTATCCAGAGAGATCCTCTTTCATTCACCTTGTCATGGGGTTTTATAGCTCCAAATTTCAATTTTCAATTAGGCAAGCCTGAGCTGAATCTGTTTACTAGAAACACTAGGAGGGACGATGTGAGGGAAGGAGATCACAGCAGATAAAAATTCACATTCAGGTTTTGTTCCAAAGATTGGTGATTCCAAACTTTAATCTGAAATATAGATAATAAGAGGTGAACTAAGATGGATTGATGTTGTAGGACGCAGCTATATTTCTGAGCATTAATCCCATACATTCTACAAACAGTTACTGAAGCACTGAATAATTCATTTATACAAAAAGGAACCAGGAACATGGACAAATAATATAAATTTAAAAAATTAAAATTAAAATCTTAATTTTTACCTTGATCTGGAGTTGAGACTCACCTTATGAGACTCACTTCTTTAGGTGACACCTTCAAAACTGTAAAGGACAGGACACTGTAAAGTCCTATTTTGCTTGTTCTCTTCTGGAAGAGAAAATATATTATCTTCTTGCATTTAATAATCTGGAAAAATGCAGAAATGAAGAAATAAAATGAACCCTGGCATAGCTGCATTTAGTTCTCTGCTGATATTTCAAATAGCGTAGAATAATTTCAAAATCACTGTTAAGTTCTATTTTAAAAGATTTTCTTTTCCTATTTCTATTTTACCATTAGATGGTTGTTACAGAGAAGATTTATGTTAAAGGTTAAGAATTTTTAAAAAATTTTCCAGCCTAAACTCAAGCTGTTTAGTTTTTGCACACTTATTCTATTACTAGTTTTAGCTAAATGACTGAATGATTATTTGCCCTTTGCTAGAGTTGTTCACTGTCATTCATGTTTTCTGTTAAAGGCAAGAACCAAAACCCCTCAAACTTTTTTTTTTTGTCTGAATATGTTAGTGCCTGTATGATCACTTTTCCATTTACCTGGTCATCTTTGGAATATTTCCATGCATTTTTTTGCTAAAATCAACTCCTTTGAACTGTAAAAAGTCCCCTCACACAGTGTCTCAACTAATATTTTACACAAGGCAGTCCTGTTATTATATTGAGGCACTGATTCTCAACTAGTGTAACAACAGAATCACAGTTCTGCAGGAGCTCTCTTCCCTCTGCCTGTGTTCAATATGTTCATAAAACTAATTCTTTTCCTTGAATCCTTTTTATTGAAGTTTTTTTTCCCCTATTCTGTTGATAAAACTTTTTTTTGATGTGGGACAGAAGAGAAACATTCAGCATTAAAATAAGAGAAGGAGATTTCACATTAACTTATAGTTAAAAATTTCTGTATTTAAAAGGGTATTTTTCCCAATCTTCCTTCAATGATGTTTTAAATCCAATATATATAGTAAATATGGTATTGCTTATTTACAAGTCCAAAAAAATGGTCCAATTTTATATGTCATGTAAAACAAAACCCAACAAAAACAACACAGACTGAAATAGTAGTCTTAGTATTTTTGTAACCAATAGGTTTCTTTCTGCTATTCTTTACAAGCTATTTTTTATTTCATCTTACAATCAAAAATACTTAAAATGTTGGGGTTTTTTCTAACTTCAGTGAGATACAGTGCTTTACCTCTTGTATAAAGCCTTCCATTTAAACACCATGCTCCAAGATGTATCTTAATGGAAGAATGTCAAACCTTTCAACAGCACAGAACATAAGCAACTGACGCCATAAATGCTAACAAAAGGAATATTATGTAAAGGTATAAACAAATAGAACAAGGCAAGGGATCATTATCTGAATATGAGCTCAGGTAGTGCAGACTGGGCACATCTGTGCTGCACAGCTCTGGGCTAGGCCTATCCTCCAGCCTGGATATGGTATCTTTACAGATATAGCCTAATTGTTATCTGTTTAGTTATTTAAACTTCAGATGGAAAGGCATAAAATGAAGGTGGTATTGAAATTCATCAGAATATTTTTACGTGGGAAACTGTGGATGTGTGTTATAGATTTTATATGAAACCATGGAGAAATAACAGCAGCAAACTTCCTGAGGGACTGGTCAGGGACTTCCTAAGAATATATTTGGTTTTTTTCCCCCAGACAAAACCTGGCACAGTCTCATCCATTTTGCCTAGCGCACAACATCCCACAAAAACAAGCCTTAGCATTTTCTGAAAATTTATCATTTGACAAACTGAATTAGAGGTTAAGCAAAATGAACAGCCAGACATTCAGTGCTTAAGTTCACCTTTCACCTAATAAAATGCAATCTTAGGGGCAAACCATATAAACTAGTTTCCTATGGGACACTGGGGTTATATTTTCAGATATGGAAAGCAAGTACTTCATTGGTGCACTGCCGTGAGCTTGACAAACCATTCGTGTTTGGTGTCAGGCTGGCGGCAGAGGACAGAAAAACCTTGGGGCTTAGGCTTGTAATACTTCTCTAATGCATCACAATATCAATGATCCTTAATTATTTATTATTATAATATAACAGTGAATGCCTAGGTTTTATTTTCTCTTTTCCTGCAATAAACTTCTAAAAGCATATTTTATATGCCTAAATTTGCAGAAAATCTGAAAAAAACCTGACTACACGTAATCACCAGGACCAGTGGTCTGGAGGTATTCCTATTCAACTCATCTCTGTTTTACAAGTTTAAACAGTAACCTCTTGCTTTTTGCTCCTCAGTTAAAAATTTTTCATTCACCCTATTTGCAGCCTTTTGATATCCTCATAAAGGGAGAAATCCCTGCTTTCATTTCTTTCCTGAGGATGTTTGCTGTCCTCACTGTGGCTAAAGCAAGATTCTGGATTCTGGATTCTGACAGCTGCCTCCTTTTTTTTTTTTTTTTTTTTTTTTTTTTTTTTGTAGCACAGCTATGTAGAGCTTTTTACGTGGGTATGTAAGCAAGAGATTTTGGGAGTGGCAGCTATGTAAGCATATGTAGAGCAGAGACCTAAATAGATCTCCAGCTGACATTCTAGCATAGTATCTAATCCCACACTTGTTTTTTTTTACTCATATATTTACACAATAAAAGGAGAACACAAATTGTGTATTATTGCCATTTTTATATGGCTGTTAAATTAGTCTGAAGGTTTTCTCATTTGGGTTTGGTATTATTTCAATCTCACAAAAAATCTCCCCCATACTTGCTTAAACACTGCATCAGATACTGAAGATTTTCTCCTTGTTTACAAAGTACAATATTACAAAACTTAAAAAACCCTATGGGTAACTGTTCTAGCCACTCTGCATGACAACAGCAGGTGGCAGCAAGCCATCTGGATATAGATTTAGGGAAGAAAAACAAAACCAAACAAAACTAGGGTTTGCAAAGCATGAACAAAGTATGGGACAAGTTATTTTCTACAGGAGCAACTCCTCTCATGAAAATAGTTTCCTCCAATCCAAACTGCTATTTGGGATAGTGTTCCCAAAATATTTTCCATTGAAACTGAAATAAAATAGTTTGGTTTGGTTTGGTTTAATTTTACTTATCCCAAAGCTACCTGGCCTGTTTAATTTCAAATCATTTTAAAAATTCTAAGATATTAAACTGATTCTTTAAGTAAGGACATTGGGCAAGATGCAATGTGAGCCTTCCTAATCTCCTTAACTAAGCCCCTGAATGCCCTGAGAGCTTTGTGAACACCCACATTATGGAACAACCAGTTCTGACAGCCAAATCTGCACTGCACTGTGCCAGTCCTGCAAGGAGATACTGGTGACTTCAAGTTTCATTCATGTGAGGAAAGGCAAAATAATTCGATGACTGAATAAAATACTTCAATTTCAGAAATTCTGAGACAGAATACAATAAAAATATAAAAGGACATGTTTAAACAATACATAAGTGATTTTATTAGGGCTTTCTTTCTTTCTTTTTTTTGTTTTTTTTTGTCAATTTTCAGAATTTAAACTGTTCAATTTACACACTGGAACAGCAATATTTCTGAATTTTTCTAATTTCTGGTTATCACTTTCCTCTGCCTATTTTAGTATCCTCCAGGTAATTTGAACAGAATAGACCAGAAACCCTTGCAAGACACTTGGCAATCTTTCATAACTTTCACTTGTTGCGCCTGCAATATTTGTGTCACTTGGCATTCGTTTTTCTGCTTGTTGCCAGGAAAACACAGGATGAAAAATGCATTTCTGGGAGCTGGAAAACGTCATAGAAATGAAGATGGAATTGGCAGAAGGAAACTAAAAGCTAACTCCAGCCAAAATGAAACGTCTGTACGTACATCCTCATCTATCAGGAGCAGAGCACAGCCACCACCAGCCCCTGCCTTTTAAAGAAGTGCTCCACAGGTAACACAGCAGACAATTCCCATCACCCAAACAAAAGGACAGAACAGAGGCTGATAAGGACATTTCGGATGATTCCATTAAAAATTAGCAGGTATGAGAAGAAAAGTATTCTTATTACCTTGTCCTACCCCTCATATCAGAGAGACTTTTAAAATGGATGTAGGAGGCTTCATCTGCATTAGTTCTGGCTGAAAACTGGAGAAGTTTCTGCTTCCTGGGAGAACATTCATCTCCTGCTGGTTGGACAGCAGTGTAGAAAAATTTTCCATAAAGGATATGTCATACTAGAAATATGAAAGTGTAGTACATTCTGAACATAAAAGCAAACACTTGCACTATACTTAGTATCATGGGTTTTATTAGGTGTATCCTTTTTAGTTACTATGGTTATCCTGCTAATGAAAAAAAAAAATCCAAAAAAAGTTACAAGCAAGTGATGCCAGCCAAATCACATGAGCTAGAAATCCCTTTGTGGTGTTCAGAGATACATTAAGAGTTTTTTGGAAATGTGAAGACTTGGTCATAATACAATTATATGTTTTCCATTTCCAAAATTGTGGAGTAGAAAAGCAAACTACAGAAGACAAGGAAAACAGAAGTATAAAGTACATCTGTAAATGAACATTTTTATAGAAAGAAATTATCTTTGGAATTGTTCATTTTATTCCATGCTATAGCTGCGTATACATTTATAATACTGTACATAACTTTTCAAAAACATGGCAGAGAATTCCGGTCAGATATTTGAAATCCTTTTGCTACTTGCTATAATTCTGATGTCAAAAATAAATTCAGAAGGAAATACTTTTATTTCATCCTCTTCTCTGGTCTCATGGGATCTTCTTGCTCAGTCTCAATGACTGAGTCACTGCAAAGTTATATACTTACAGAGGAAGATCTTTCATCTTTCTTTTCACTCTGTATTTCAGCCTTATTATAGATGTTCTCAGATTTCTGACTGTCAAGAGGTATTCTATATATATATGTCTCTTAACAGCTGTGTTTTTTCATCTTATTCTTTTTATTATTATTTCAAAGTCCTTCCAAGTTGTAAGTTGTGCAAAACTACCTTCTCTCTGGACTCATGTCTATAATCTCCAAGTACTGCTAAATAGACTTATTTCTCTTACACTAATATGTATTTTTGAGTGGTTTTTTTTTTTTTTTTTCAAAATCTTTCTTGCTCATTCAGATCTGTGCTGTAGTCTCATATCAGGTTGAAAATTATCTCCATGCCTCATGGCTTTCCCATCCTGTGCAGTGCTTGAGATGTGACCCATCCAGCTCTGTTTCCACTCTTAGGGCACCCTGCCACGTGGCACTTGTTCTGATTTACTCCCTTTTCTGTTGTTACCCTGTCACCAGTTTGTCTTGTCATTTCTTTATCACGTCCTCTTTTGCTCACTAGCAATACCCATTTCTCCATTTTCCCATCAACTGCTTTTCATGTCTGTCCATTCCAGTTCATTGGAACAGTTTGCTCTCCTCTCTCAGCGCTGGCTCTGAGACACACACACACACATGGACTGCCAGGATGATTACCAGCCTTATGTGTAGTACACGTGGCTGTGTGGCAGTTAAGGAGAGACACTGACCCCACAAGCACAAGTACTGATATGTGGAAAATGTAGTGCACCAAATAAAATAAGTGCACCAAAATCAGATAAATACATTATAAGACTACGTGCTGACAGTTCCTTTTCCTGTGTTTAGCATCAGAAGCCAAGTTCCAGGACCTTTTCCAGACTGCAGATACTGCAGAAATAATGATAAGAGGCAGGCAGGAAGATATTTCACACATTTGGCAGATGAGAGAGGGGAACAGTGAAGTCAGTCTTTGACAGGTAACATGCTTTTAAACACTGCCAAAATTTCCGCTTGAGTCAGAAATTTTACTACAGATATTCTGTCTTTGAATTTGCCTAGTCACTTATTCTGGTGCCTTTTTCTGGATTTAGAGATTAACTGACTGTGAAGTCAGTTATGAATGACTTTTAAGAGATAAAGAAGTGATAAATACATATGAACAATGGGGTTCTTGTTTTGGGGGAGAAAAGTTTTTCTGAGGAAGCTCTCCAATGAATCTTAATAATTGGTTCAATCCCACAGGATAACAAGGTGTATATATGCCAGCTATGGTCATCCAGATGAGGTGTATATGCAAGCAAACTTAACTATCTCCTAAAATTAAGCAGTTGCCAAGGCACATTTCCCATACTTAAATATATCAAGAACAAATTCAGCAATAACACTGTTTAGCTTGGGATTTTCTTCCAGGGAAGGGACTGTATGTTGTTAAACTGAATTAAGAAAGAACTGAGAAAGTTACATATTTGGTAAGGCATTTACTTCATTTTTTTTTTAAGATTTTGCTCTCTTACTAGAATCTTGTTTTGATAATGATTTAATTCCTAAAAGGATTCTTTACATTTGGGAAAAAAATCCCAAAACAGCACAAAACAGAGCCACACCGCAGCTGAACTGAATTAGTGTTTTTCAAAAAAGTTTTCCATTTTGTCACCTTTACGAAGGCACCAGAAAGTGAAGTGCCAAGGTTCTCCTCTCCCCTTAGCCTACCTATTTTCTTAGTAAATCAGATATACATTTCAATTACATATTAAGAGGAAATGCTGTATCAAGAGAAGAGCTACACATGTGACGTAGGTACCTGTTCCTCCAGCTGGGATCTAGAAGACCCACAGGTGGATTTGACTGTGTTGTCTTCCTGCCAAGGAACCAGAGACAGCAGCACAAGGTTGGCTCTGTCGTCTACCTTGTGCTGAGAAGCCCCAGCCAAAACACTGGAGTTTGGGACATGTAAGACTCACCTAAGTCGAATAATTTGGTGGCATTTTGCATTTTTCAGGGTGTTTGATACCCTTGACGGGGCCAGCAGGAGCGAGACATCGTGTTTGACACTCCTTCTGGGGTAGTAGGTGAAGACCAGAAGAGATATCCTAAGACCACTAAAATTATAATAAATATCACCTGGTCTATCCTATTCTATGTTTTAAGATCTAGCAATAGCAGCTTATTTTTGGACAGCTGCTTGGCTAGCTAGACATAAGGCAGCTTAACATGCAACTTCCATCTCTGCAGAGGTAACGCCCCTGACCACGCTCATCACCAAGCTGAGTGGCCTCAGGATCCCATGGCTTTTGAATCAAGCATGGCTCTACTCCACAGGAATTTAGAACTGTGCTTCTCACTTTAATGCCAAACAAGGCTTAGATATAGCTGGAAGCTGTCGCTACTTATTTTTACCACTCAGTAGTTTAACTAAAAATTAAAGATTAATTAATCATTAATTAAAATAATAGTTACATTAAAAATATTTATTCTAGAAGGTGACAAGTATTTCTAAAAGGATAGCATCTGTTTTCTCACCAGGTAAGGTAAGTCAGCATCATAAATATCATTTTTACAAATTTTACCTATAATATGTTAAAAAAATCACTGCACTACAAAAGTAAGTGTCATTTGAAGTGGGGGGTGGTGGTGTGGTGATTCACATTCCTATCTTGCAATGATATTAGGTACAAATGCCATTTCTAAAGTAGGTGGAAAAACCTGCTACAGGTTAAAAAATCTCTTTAGAGTTATGAGCAGTGCCAAGAAGTCAGGTTCCCCACTGAAATCCTTTAGTTATTCACTTCCTGTTAATTCACTCCCACTTGTGACTGATATTTAAGGGCTGGTTCTATTTTATTATACATATCTATATATAAAGACAGAGCATTTGAATGTTTTTAAGCTGTGCTACAGAATAATTTCTAAACATACAGAAGTAGGAAAGAAACAGACTGGTCTTATGAAAGCTATTTTTTAAAATGAGACCCTCTTACATGGGCTTATTAGCCACATTCTTCTGTTTTACGTAGCTTTGCCACCAGATGTCAGTACTCTACACGTCAGTGTGAGACCGACCATCTTGTCATCCCCTTTAAGCGTTTTCCTCACTGTCATTAAAAGCTACAAAATAATACCTGACGTGGATAATCTTTTCTCTTTGTGTTTTGGGGGGTCGTAGTGGTGTTTATATGTAAAGATATTGTTATTTCATGAGGAATAAGAAAGAAAATCAGCATGCTTTCATTGTATCCCCAATTGTGTCTATGAATAGAACACTCAGCCCTGTCATACAGGCACCAAAAAAAAAAAAAATTCTTCCTTCAGGATTTTCACTGATGTTTACTTAAATTGTATTAGAGAGGTGTGATCATGCCCTCAGAGGGCCTGATCATCAAAAAATAAACTTGAATGCCAGAATTTCATAGGAAGATTGCTTGTAGTTATTTGTAGCACATCTTGACGTGCAATTCAGGACAGAAAAATAAGTATAATGTCCAATTTCAGTGTCAACACAGCATTTGTACTTGATTCCATTTTTTTTTTTTTTTTTGTGAATCTAATTATTTTGGTAGAAGAAGGATTTGCTTTGAGCTTAAGGCATTTTGAAACTTATAACACTTCAAAAAGAAAGAGTAAGTACATTAAGTTAGTTTAGTTAGATTTCCCAGTCTGAACAAATTCCTAGAAAGAATTAGAGCTGAAATGATTGCATCAAATTTCATATGAAAAAAATAATTTAAAAAAACCCCAAATTAAAATGACCAAAAAGTTCAACATCAAATTGAATGATATTGAAAACTTCTCTTTATGTACTACACAGAAGAAATTAAGTCATCTGTAAGCATATAAAATCAAGACTGAAAGTGCCAAAATAAAAACATAGAAAAAAATAAAAATAATCTCCAAAACATTTATCAAATTGAAATGTAGCACTAGATTATGTTGCCCCTGTCTAGTATCAACGCAAAATGTCACAAGCAGTAGCCAAACCATCCTGCATCAAAACCAGTTTTGTTTCCATTCAGCTTTCTCTGATTTTTTCATCTATCCTTTTTCCATTTGGATTAAAGAAAACAAAACAATAGAGCTGTTAGAAGGACTGTGGCCCTAAAAAGAGGTGCAGTCTTCTCAGTTAGCCTCCTGGGAGAAAACCTGTGACACAGAGTTCAACTCTTATCTTCTGGAACATAGTCAAATTGTCTGCATGTCTGTTCATAAATACCTGTTCGACAGATCTGGCCCATATACTCGTCCAGGAACTGAGTGGATTTTATTCTCAAGAATTTAATCCAATTAAAGAGATTAATGCAGATAAACTCTTACTGCTCCCCACGGCACACAGGAAAGCCTTTGGTAAGAGGAGATGACTTTCACAGTTCAATGGCTGCTTCAATGCATGTGGTCTTCTACTATATTTTAATAAAGTTAAGTACAACTGGATATATGAATCCAAGTGTTTGTTGTCAAAATGCAAAAATTTCACATCATTCACAGATTACCAAAACATTTCTGAGTACTGTTAGTTGGTCTTGTACTCTAAAAAGGACATTCTTTTAATCTCTTCTTTTAATCAACTTTTTTTCCTTAGGATTATCACCTCCTACAGTTCACTTAAGTATATCCCATAAATTATGGTTTGAACTCACATTATTACTTTTAATTTTTTGGGGGGGGCAGAGTTATTGGACTTGGTTTTTCTTTTTTTCTTTTTTTATCATCAGCTTTGTCACAGATGAACATACCTCCCAATTTAGGAAAATTTTATTTTGTCTAATATTGCCATTTACTATTTTGTTTGATCTTAAAGAAGAACAACAATAAATCTTGAATATCAGTTGAAAAGCGTTGCATAGCACAAATTTGCCTAGAATTTATGGTAATACGATGCATATAAATATCTCCCCACTTCCTGGTTTTTCCTTTACGTTAGGAGTACTGAAGGATGATAGAAATTTCTTTAAGGAGTTCTCTCAGGTTTTTCTCCCTAGTGAACTTCTCCATCATTGTCCCTCACAGGGTACCTCACATTTGGATACTGAGGCTGCGAAGGTGCCAGGAGGAGCACGATGAATATCTGCGTCGGGGCCTTGGCTGGGCGCAGCGCCACGTTTGATCCAAGCCAGGTGAGATTAACCCTAATGCCAGCCTCAGCCACTTGCAGCTGGAGCAAAGCAAACTCGCAGAGATGGAGGGGGCAGCGATTGTGCGTGAGGGGAACACCGGGAAAAGGGTTATGGGGAGGCAGGCATGAAGGCACAATGCCTGTGGATACACTCTGGAGGCTGTGCAGGGAGAGAAAGAACAGTATTGAGCGTGCTGGAGAAAGGCAGGGAAAGATATCTGCTCATGAATGTATTTCTATGTGTTAAATGCTGAGAATTAGGCTTAACATTACTGACAGAATGTTCGGAAGATCTATGAGGAAAAAAATAACACTGTGAAGGCCAGAGGCCTGCTATTACCAGAGCAAAACAAGCTGAATAAGCTCATGAAGAAAAGTCAAAACTGCTATTGTCTCCGTAGGTGATATTATCATTTGTAAAGTATCTGATAACAGTGGTAAAAATAATGCCATTTCTTGTGTGAAAAAATTCACCTAATCATTGAATTCACTATTTTTATTTAAGGCTGTCATTTCTATTACTGTAGCACAGAGGTTCATTTAAAGAAAATCTACTGGACTATGCATTGTGTATGTATATTTAAAAGACATGAAAAATGCAAACACTTAACATTAACTATTACATTGCAAAAACACTTGATATGTCTCACATACAAAGATCAGATTTTCCAAACTGACCCGCCTCAAATCCTTACTTTTTTTCTGTGTGCTAGTGAAAAGCAACCTTGCTGCAGTGAGGCAAGGACTATGACTGTAGCAGAGGTCCTCTTCTGCATCATCCCTTGAGCTGCTTTGAGTGATACAAACCCTACCCCATAGCTCCATGCAGTTGCACTTGTGACACATCATCTCTGCCACCATGTTACTCATGCTGGGAAGAGATTGAGAGCATGTGGCCAGATGACCAGTGACTAGGTCCTGCTGTGATGATTAAAGGTTTACAAGCTTCTCTTGGCCATCTGCTCCTTTCAGGAGAAACATGGCTTTAGACTGTCCAAAATCACTATGTTCCAAGTGGCATTTGCCCTTTGTACCTTGTCAGAAACTCTCCCTATTCTTAAAGCCCTAGTCCTACAAGGCACATCTGTATATAGTGCTTTAACTGAGCTACGGGTCTCAAGCCCAGCTTATTACCTTGCAGCTGAGGCTTACTAGGAAAGGAAAATACCAAATTTCTTTTTTTCTGCTTTCCTTTTTCACTGCTCTCACCCCTGTTTCCAAGCATGTGGTACACCACCACTCAGAGGCATTGGTGCATCCCCTCCTCAGTAGCAGCAAGTTTTACATTGCTTCAGATCCAATTCGAATTATGGACAAGGAACAGTGTGTCATGGAGAAGAAGATTATGAAAGGAAAGCAGAAATATGAATTAAACACCCTAATGAAGTATCTGTGCTTAACATGTTTCATACTTCAGAAGATGGCATCAATATGAGACATTCAACACTGCATTCTTGGGAAAGGTTTCCATCTGCTTATTCAGTTCAAACCAGGCATGATGAACCTGACACTATCCCTCTGTGTTTAACAATGTGCTTTAGTTTATTATTTCAAAAGGACAAAGTGGTGAGGATGTGATATGCAACTAAACTAGCTGAATTGTAAAATTCCAGAAATTGATTTTCATGCTTCAACAGGAACATTAATTTGTTGAGGATAAATTTGTTTCCTCATGAGATTTGTTCTAAAATTAATATTTATCCTTACAAAGAAATACACATGAGTAAAGCTACTTAACAAAATGCAGGACTTACAGTCTCAGAGACCAAAATATTGTCTATTAACCGCAGGAAAGTGATCCATGTTAAGTATAATTTACCGAGGCAACTAAGAAACATTTTCAAATGTTTAAACCCTTTGAAAAACCTAGCTCTAATAATCCCTTTTCTGGCCTACACAGTATTTCTGTCTTGAGTAACTCAACATCTAGAACCATAGGATATTCATGCATGTCTCTTGGGTTTTTTTGTTTTGTTTTCTCATAACTCTTCAAGTAGACATACCTGCCCCCAAATCATCCCTTTCAACCATGGGAAGCTCAGCAATGCCAGACCAAAGACCAACTGAAATGATCTTCCCTGGGGCTCACATTTATCTGACCAACTCAAATTTACACAGGGCAGGAAAGAGTCCCCAGCACCTTGTGGGCAGAACCTTTTTCTCAGGATAAATTTCTCCCTGCAGAATAGCTGCAAATCTGGCTGATGCTTAGACTACCGCAAGCCAAAGATGATCCACTTCTCTACTAGTCACCAGCCCTATTGGTGTGGCAGCAGAAACACTTACCTGTCTCCATCATTGCTAATAACTGTTAAACACAAAAGTAACTCTGTGATGTGTTGGGATCCTCTGCAGACACCTGAAAGAACAAGAAACTATAGGTGAAAATCTCAAAGTTTAGAAACTGCTGGACTTCCTCCCTTGTAGAAAATACAAGTTAGAACAAGTCGTGTGGGACAGAAAGAGCTGTTAAAGACACTGTGTGCTCTGGACTTGTTCTTTCCAATTGATATCTACCCAAAATGCAGGCAGTGCTGAAATGTGAGACATAAATCGGCTTGCTGCTTAACAATATACGTGGGGTTTCTGTGCAACGCAATGAAAATAGTGTTGAGGTTTTTTAAGAGAGAGCTTGTGTAAGCATCCCCTTTCCTCCTGAGATGAAATTTACTATAGTCTGACATTTATGGTTTATAAACTGAGCTGTGTTCTTCAAAAAACCAACTACATAAATATTTGTGGTAACCCAGAAGTGAAAAATTAAAAAATGCATTGGATCTGATGGAGGAAGAGACTCTACAAACTGTTGCATTGGCTATTATAGGAAGTAGAGTATAAAAATATTCTATCCTAAAATACACTACATCAACTGAAGGTAGTTGCAATCATGATAATATTCAATAAATACTTACAATCAATGCATACACATTACAATTTAAATAATTGCACTAATGTAAGATTAAAAGTTGCATATATGATTTAAAATTAACTTATAGATATATTTCCAGTTGTACTTGAAATTCTCTTACTTTAGGTCCTGTGGGGGAAAAAATATCATTAACTATTTAGAAATATTAAATAGGCATATAATTTCAGTGTCTCCTGTTTTTAACTACATCACCTAACTATAAGGTGCATTTGCTTAAAAATTGCCATTCTCTCTACCATGGTGTCAACACTCATCCCCACATCTGCCGTGCACTGCGGTGCTTTGTCTAAATCATGCTGATTCAATGTTTTATGTGCTCATGCTCAAAGCAGAAAGCTGCTGCTGAGGGAAACAGTCCAGCTGAGGGATAAAATGATCTTGTGCAAAAGAAAATGAGGTGATGTCAGTGGGAGACAGGGATTGGGAAGGATGTCTATCTCAATTTTTTTAATCTGTTTTGTAACATGCTGTTAGTAGTACTTATGGGGCATAGTAAACTGTAGTGAACATGCAAAACTGAGTATCTAGGGCTGGAATCCTCTTAAACTGAAAATTTTTATTTAACTGTAGCCTTTTGTCTGCGCCAAACAGATTAACCTACAATGGTTTTCTTGTTTCTTAGAAGCACAAGGTAGACACGATAGACACAAGTTTAGATTAAGCACAGAAGAGTTTATAGAAATCAAGATCCATGCAGCCTACCTCAGGAAAAATCAGTTTAGGCTGTCAACAAACAGATCAGACTCTGGAATAAACCAAATATGTGCAGACTTTGAAGTGAATCACTTATACCTGATGAACTGGGCTGTGGGAAGTTCCTCTACTCCCTTGACTTGAGCTGCTTCTAAAAAATTGTTTGCCATTGCACATGTTCTGACCAAGAGCACACAAAGAGCTACATAACAGCTAGTAAACTGAGAAAAAAACCCACATTGTGGAACTGTATTTTAAATAATTTTCCTCAGTGGTATCAGGTTAGTTGGCGCAGCTATAGATCTCTCTTAACCCTTCAAATTACTTTACATGCATGTAAGTAATGTAGTACTGTTACTGAAATTTCAAAGTATTAGCTACTGTAACAGCCAGAAATCAGTACCCGCAGCAATATTCAACCTGCTGTCAGATCAGTTTCTGCTGAGCTATTCCAAATGACGCTGTAGTAATAGGAACCTTTCCCAACTGTTCTTTTGACTGATACGTTAAAAATATAGCAAGTATGGCTCCTCTTACATGGCACTTCCTAAACTATGTAACTCTGCTCTTAGAAAATATTTTACTCTCCTAGTCTTAAGATATATGATTTCTGACACTAAATGCTGATAAGGAGACATATTCAAAGCAATCTGTGTAATAGCAAGGTCTATAGAATAAACAAGCTTCTTCCATTCTAGTGACAGTGACCTGTCCAGAACATGCAAAGAAAAACTACACAAAGAATTAACAAGAACACAAAGTACACAAGTGTGTTTATTACATTTTGCAAGCACTTTGTTCTACATTTCAAAAACGCCACCATCAAGCTGTTGGCACATTTATGTACAAAACAGATTAATTGTAATGCCTGCTACAAAGCATTCTTTGTGAAAATACAAACTCTAATACCAGAGAAGAGCCAAAAGCATTAACATCATTACATGAGTTTAAAAGACATAGTTTTAAAAATCAGCACAAACATTTTAAGACACAAAACTGAAACACTACAATATAGAATCCAAAAAAGAGGTTCCTAATACTTTTTGCAGAACTGTAATACCGGTACTGCACATTATCAGAAAACTGTTGACCCCGTAGGACATATTAAGTGTAAAAATGAATCCAAACCAAAACCAAAACCCCAAATCAAAAAAATAACCAAAAAAAAAACCCTAAACAAGCAAAAGAAAAGAAAAAGAAAAAACTCAACCAACTAATACTACTTAATGCATTATCATGCAACAAGTAACTATAGTATTACCTTCTACTTACTACAAGAATTGTTAAAAATTACTGATGATGCATGACTAGTAATAGTACAAAGAGTTTTACTCAAGAAGTTTTATTAGAAATGCACTTACACTGAGAGAGAATTCACAATGGTCCAATAAGTGCACAAAACTACCTAAGATTTTTAACACTGACAAAAATGTCTTGTCAGGCTACATCACTTTAAAAGACACTTTACAGCATTCTTGTAGCATTAGAATAGGCAAAATAAAAAAAAAGAATCCACCAAATTTGGTCCAATAATACTGACTTTTCTTAAATAGGGGGTTTTTTTTCTGTTTTTGATACAGGTAATTCTTTCAAATTAAGATGACCTATCTTTCTGATAACATTTTACTATCAAAATAAAGGTTCAAATATATTACTACACTTTGAAATAATAAGCTCTGTTGTGGTCTTTCACCTTACTTCAACGTAATACAGGTAAACCATTATGTGTAGGAAAGCTAGAAGCCAAGCTATAACATTTATGGAAGTCTCCTTTGATATATCTTTTACAGTTCAGACAGGTGCAATCCATTTAAATTTTTAAAGCAGGTAAAAAGACATCTGACTCCTATGGTCACTGCATTTTTGATATATTACTTTCATAAATGTAGCTAAGCAGTAATTTCTTACATCATCACATGGACAGCTCCAATTTAGCATAACCATCATTGAATTAAAGAGAGATTATTCTGTAGAAAACTATGAATAACTATATCACTTAATTAACAGTTGTCTATATACCATAACTCATTAACAGGTAGCCGTGGTATTGAATTCCTTCAAAAGGCAAGTGGCCATGCATTGTTAGCACCACGGACTGCATGCTCACAATACAAACAGGAATTATCACCCATGGAACTTGAAACAAGAGATATTCTTTAAAAACATCAATAATACAATGTTAACAAAGATAAGAAGCACTTTTTTCTTTTTTTTTTCTTTTTTTTTCTTTTTCACTTTTTTTTTATTTTTTTACCCACTATTACAAATTTAGAAATTGCACCTTTGATTGTTTAAAACGTTCTTAGGACCTTCATTCAAGTTGATCAGGGTCCCTCTGGCAGGTTTTCCATATATAAAGGAAAGTCATCAGAATGTTTTCTTTATATATTGTACATCATGTACAATGGTCCCTTTGAAGTATACCTGTAGTTAAAGTAGTTACTGAACTCAAAACTAAAAAGTATAAAAAGCTACTTTTTTTCCAAAAACATATAAGAAACAATGCAAAAGGTGTTATGCATAACACATACAAAGTGATTAAAAAAATCAAACACATAGTTGTATTTGACAATAGCTTAGTATCCTTGACCTATCAGAACTAATTAGCTTAAAGGGATTCAGGAAAGGCTATATAGGAGCTTTGTGGCATAGAATGATCACACAAAGTAAGAGCTAATTAAGAAACTGAGTGCTAGACAACCAAGAATTGTATGTAGGTGATTTGTAAGTCACCCAAACTATCTTTTGTGAGAAGCACTTTCAATTGTTTTTAAAATGGTAGGATGGCCTTTAGTTAAACAACAAAGCATTCACATGTTAGGAAGTAAGACAAGGTTTCTTTTATGTATAAGCATTGAGCCGCTCTTTAGAGCGAGTAGAATGAATATCATGCAGCTCTTGTTCCTCCTTTGATTTAATATCCTCATATTTTTGCATCCTGCAAGCATCTTTCACATACGCCCAGTTGGCAGACAAGACCATGAGATAATGAACCTGTAAGAGAGGTAATACAGCATTAAGAAACAGTAGAGGTAGTCATAATAGAGCATGTGCAAAATTGAAGGCTGTAGAACAGAGACTCCTCATCAGCAAGAACTAGGCATTCTTGTGTCAAAAAGTAGTATAGGACCATGGTGGCAAATTCAGGCTTCATTAATCTTCAGATTACTCATCTCGCAGCTGTTACTGTTACTATAACTAGTAGTTGGTAGCAATAAATATAAGAAAAAAATCCCCAAAACACTAAAACCTGAAAAGTCCACCAATCATCGCTGCATTATTTTTCAGCTAGTCTGCAAAGGTACATGTAAAAATGTCTTCTGGTTGTGTATTTGTTGTACACTTTTCCCCACTGAAGAAGTATTTGTTAATATAGTTCTTAAGATAGAAATATGCCATAGACCCATCTTACGATTGCATATCTAATACAATTACAGCAAGTTTTGGTTTTGAATTTCTTGTTAAAGTTATCATTGTCTTTCCATTTAGCTGTGACTTCTTTTATCTACAATTCTCGTTTTGTATTTAACTTGCCAGTCGGGGGGAAAATAGTCAGTAACTGAAAAATAAGATCAGTTAGGCAAAATGTGAGAAAATATAGTTGAAAAAAAAAATTGGATGCTCTGTTTACTCTGTATTCAGTCGGAAAACAAAAATGTTTTGTTCCGACAAAATTCAACTGGTTTATGCTGGGACTCTCTGAACATTTATTCCTTCCCTTGCAGGCTTTCAGACACTTTCTGATGAGAGCATCTCTTTAATTTATGTTAATGTACTTCCTCAGAAGCAATGGATGATTTTGTGAGATCCAGGATATTTCACCCCTCTCTAGGAAATCAAGAAATTTTACTGGGATTCAGTTAATGGAAAATGGACTAATAATACAATAAATAATAAAAAACCACCTTGAGATTATGCAAATTCTCCTATTAATGTTGTACTGTTGTAGATACGAGTACCTTAGATTCATACAGATCCATTCTAAATTTTTTTTTAATATTCAATGTTATTTGGACTTTTTTATTCACAAATGTTTGTTGGCAATTATTGCTGATTAGTACAGGCAAAATTAAATTTCCTAATCTAGATAATTAGGATGAAGGAAAATATTCTGAAGCCCTTAAAAAGATCAGGTATTTTTGCTACCTTTTTTATCCTCATGTTTTATGTCAAGTTTCTAATTAATCTTTATTTGAGGAATACTGTCTGACTTGAGGAGGCACAAAATAGAAAGAAGGTGTTCAGAGAATCTGTCCTCTAGGACAGATGATAGTATTTCTACATATCTTTAGGATTTTCTTAATATCTATAGAACAATAACAACACAATCCATGAATATTGATGTTGGAGATGGCAGCATGTTGTGTGCCACTCTGGAGCACTTTCTAGTCATAATTTAGTACACAGGAAAAAGAAACACCTTCTATCCTAACTCAAGTCTTTCGAAAGCTTTCACCGTGAGTAGTTTCTGCATCAGGAATTTCTGGATCAAATGAGAGACCCTAATTCTGGATCCCCATTTTACTGAATGAACTGCCTTAAATTCTCCACAGTAAAACTATTGAGAAAAATCAAAATAAACAGGCTGGCAATCCTAACAATTTTATCACCTCAATTGCAATTTGCACCCAATGAAAACATGAATACTAGTCCTTTGAGTCTGAAATTTGAGTTAAAAATGCTATCTAAACCTCAAACAGATTGTAGACATGAGAATCCTGAAAGTAGGGGGTATCTGAGCAGTGTACTCACATCTTCATGAGCTTTTAAAACATATTTGCCAGAAATCCTTGAAACGGAAGAATCTGTCATGAAAATGAAACTTTCCTTATCCTCTCAAAATATTTGGTAATGACCCAGTAAGAGACAGATTTAAACTTTATGTCTTGCAGTTTCACCTGGCTTTTTTCTTTATTAAAAAATAAGACTATTTTGAAGGTATATTGGTAACAGTCTGACCTTTATTTAACACCTATTCTTTGCCTATCCTTTCTTTAGGAAGTTACTGAATCAAACTACTATAACTGTTGAAAACTCTTGGAGTTCATATTCACTGTAAGTAGGAAGACTTGCCAGGAAATATCTATTTTAACTTATATAGTCTCAAATATATATCCATGTTTTATAATGACATATACAGTGAGCAGTACCACCACCTTTGTTTTTTATTTTAACACCAAGTTCCTAGATAACATTGCCACACTAAGGAGGTCACTTCTAAATGGCTGTCTAATTGCATTTCACAATTCCATGACCTGAATAGCCTGAAGCCAGTGGGGCCCTCATCAAGGCTTATTTAAATTGAAGCCAGGCAGCTTCCACAGTCTGCCTCAGGAGGTTTCAATTACATACATATGCAAGACAGCGCAGGGTCTTTCCATACCTATTCCTGCTTAGATTTCTTCATAAGGTGAAAGTATGCTTCAGTGTTCAGAAATTGAGGAACTGGAACTAGCTTAGGAGGGTATTTGGAGGCTGGGTGAGGGAGTGGATGTTGTATTTTTCCATTCAGGATATGTCACTACTTCCCCAGGACCCAAGTCCAAATAACTTTTCTTCCTCCTCTTACACATATCTCATACCCTGCAGAAGAGCACAATCATACTGGAGGCAATAATAGACCACTTTACATTTCCCTTGTTCCCATTTCAGGGGAATTGATTATATCTCCACCTTCTAGGACATAATTTCTGAGGAAATTGAGGCAAAAGAGTCACCAACTCACACGGTAACTTGTGAGAAAGGCAATTTTGCATTGCATATTTAAGTTTTTCTACAGTGTTTTTGGGGAAACATCACAGGTGGAATATATACGGGCTTTGCAATCAACTCTTGAATGCTAGAGCTTACATTTAAACAACTTCATGCCTTCTGTTTTTATCTAACATAACATCAACAACAGTAAAATTAATATGTATTATTGTAATGATCTTTTATGTATGCATTTGTTATCCATTCTGACATAAGAAAGAACAGTACTGCTCAGAATCATATATGGTAGAAATTAAACACGATTCAAAAGCCCTGGTATTTTTTTCCATGATGACGACTTTCAAAAAGCATTTACGACATAAAAAAATCTATCAGGTTTTGGGTTTGGTTCTTTTTTTTCCAATCTTGCATTGACATAAGAATGATAAATTTTCAAAATAAACTCTTTGACAGTGTTCTTTGCTGCAAAATGAAACTTTCCCTGACATGTAATATATATGAGGTTTTCTATATATCAGTCCTAATATGTAGGACAATTCTCCTTTTGTACCCAAAAGCATCATTCTCCTTTGCAGGCTATAGAGGTATCTAGTGAATTGTGAAAATCTAACATTCATAAACAAATCTGAGATTTGGAGATATGGGGAATTTGTGATTTGTGACCAAATGGTTTTGCAAGTATTAACAAGTTTTGCGGTGGTTTTGCAATAAATTACTACTTTTTAAAAATATATATTTTAAAAATACAGTTTCATGAAAAGTATCCTTGGGACAGATGAACTTAACATTTATGACTAAACTGATTTTTTTGTGAATTTTGTAGAATCACATTGACATAGCGGGTTTAAGAAACCTGCAGATATTAAATAGTCTGGCACTTGCTAATGTTCATAAATTCAGAAGCGAACATACAGTGGAGTAAACTGATGACATAACTTTAAATGTCAAATCAGAGAGCATATTTTACCAATTCAGTTATTCAACAGTGTCCCTAATGTTGCACTACTGTTACTGGCTGGCCATAAATACAATATACTCACCACTTTAGTCAGATGGACTCTTCTGGTCTAAAGTAATTGTTTGCAAGAAATGTTTTAAGAGCGCATTATATTAATAAGCCTTTTCTTTTGTAAAAGACTGGTATTTTAATCTAATTTTCCTGTTGGATTTCACAATCATGTTCTGGATATACACAAAGACAAATGTCATCATTTCATATTTATGATTTTTCTTGAAACAGCACATGTAATGGAGGGCACTGATTCTCCAATGACTGAAATGATTTCTGCACACTGTTTCTCACTGCTGATGCATTGCCTCTGCTAATTTGAGTGCAAGATCTGGAGAAAAAAGATACCCTCTTCTTCCTAGATGAAATAGTTAAGACCCCCAAATGAATTTTCCTCCATTAAATTACTTTTACCTTGGAAAAGTAAACTTCCCTTAAAGGAGAACCTATCAATGTCTGCATGTCTAACCACAAAATTCTGAATTTTTCCTCCTGTCCTATCATTATGCTTGGGCTACTGTGTCAAGTGTGAAGCCTATGTCTCAACCTACAATGTGGTCTGGTATGCTGAGTTCAGAAATTACCACCATCAAAGAGTGGAATGTGCTAGCCATTAGCAGGTACCTAACAGATTACGATAGTAGGCTAAAACAAACAGTATAGGTATAAACTTGAAATATATATATAACTGTTGCAAACATTTAATGAAACGTATGTCTAGCAGCATTGGGACACTATGCAATTTACTAGCACTTAGAATATTAATTTATATTTTTGTTGAAACAGTGTAATCATGTCTCCTCTGTGCAGTCACTGAATTAAAGAGAAATCACACTTGGATATGAGCAATCCTTCAAAAATACGTGGATAAATGTGCACCATCAAAGTGAATTAAAAGGGTCATTTTGCCTGGTGTAATACAGCTGTGGTACTTTGATATGCTGAGCTTTGAAGGGTCTTTTTAAAAACTTCATTGAACATATTATGTATTTAAACTATGTGGCATAATGTACTTAATTTGCTTTCACTGAAGATGTGTTATTTTTCTTTGAATATCTTTTGGTGGCTATTTGGATTCATAACTCTTGTTTGAAATGCAGAATTTTTGTCTGAACAAAATAGCATTTATGATATCTACAGACTATACTTCAAAAAATCATACAGTGGTAAAATAATGGTCTCTTGCATTTAATTTCCTAACACTAAAGATATATTATCATAATTGCTATGTGGTCACCATTTTTGGAACTATAAGCTGAAAAAAATCAGTTTGAAAAAAGAATTAAATTATTATTATGAATTATATTCTACTTTTACACATATTATTTGTGGCCTTGAAACAAAAAACTACATTGAAAAGATAATTTTTTCATTCAGCTATCTTTGCTGCTTGCAAGGTGTCATGTAATAATGAAGAAATGGAAGATAAAAAGAAAACAAAAAGAAATCATTAATGTAAGAGGACTACTAGCTTCACTGAATATTTTCAGAATGTACTTTTTTACAAATGTAATTATAAGGATAACAAAACAATCATGGCCCTGGTATCCATAAAAAATTACTAGTATAAGCAGTATGTAGTAATCACCACCACTAAGACTTACGAATGCATCAGCACCAAGCAGCAGTCACTTTTCATTTTCCATTCCAGTGTGCATAATGCAAACCTACACTAGTACAGAATTGTGACTCTAAAAATATCTTTATGCTTAAGCAAATACAGAAGACAAAAGACAGAAGAGCAGGGTACTAGCTCATACACTTTTCTCTCACTGGAACCTTCTCATTGACAAAATGTCACTAAATTTAAAGTAATCTTCATTATAAAGGAGCAGAAAAATTAATCCTGACAGAAAAATCAACACATTCATATATATTCACAGAACTGACAAAAAGATTCTGCTCCTGAAATAGCAGCATGGCAAGCCTGTGAATACCCAGAAAGGCAGAGATCATAAAAGCATAATACTATGGTTAAAACACAGACACATGAGTTCAGACACTTGCCTGAACACAGCAAGAGAACAGTAAAAATTCTTAGCATGTACTTAAAGGTGGGTTTTTTTAAATTCAAAAATTTAATCATGATATTCTACTTCACAGGGAATCCATTAACATATTAAAAGAGAGAGAGAGAGAGAATATTGAATTACAGAAATATATTTTAGTAATAGCTTTGAGTGATAGTATAAAAATTGAACAGCTGATCCTGAGTAAGAACCAGAAGGTATCAGCAATTCAGATGAGGTGTAGTGTAGGGTAGCTTACCATAGCAATGACTGCAGCTCCAGCTCCAGCCAGTGCCACAATGAACAAGTGGAATGTCATGTTCAGCTGCAAAGGGAGGAAAAGAAAAGGACTTTCATGGTTGTACAGCAAACAGAAAATGAACAAAAATTCAGAATATCATAGAACAAATAATTACCTTCCTTGTTCCACCCTTCCATAAGAGAAATGAATAGGAATATTTTTCCAGAAGATTGATATCACTATATGCTATTGTGTTTGTGCTTGTTTTGTTACAATGCTCATATCAGGGAAAAAAACATAACTCTATTTAAAAATACAGAATTTACACAAAAAATAATAAGAAAATTAATTATTTTAAGATAAACACTCCAGTACGTTTTGAGGGGTTTGTTCGGGGTTTTTTTTACGCTACAATATTACAGTACTACCTTACAAGAGCTATGTTTGTGGTGGCTTCTCCAGTGGCAGAGACAATCTAAGAAACCCCATTTTCCCTTCATTAACTGTTTTCTATCCTCATATAATGATCCACTTTCCACTCAAATTTGTTCGTAGTGATGTAATATAAACCAGGTTACTTACATAATTCAAATTTACCACCTTCCTCACCTCGCCCCGAACTAAACGATTACATTTGCTTTTAATTTCAGTGACCTGGTTTATGCAGCAGCCAGAGTGTCAACTGCACCACCAGAGGTGCATTTTCTAAGATGGTTTTGGTATAAGGGCAGACTGTGTACCTTCCCTCTAAGATTTAGCCAACCACAGTAAGATCGAGTAAAACACTTAGCAAACGTTGATCCTTCTGTCTTCAGAGGGATCAGCATTTTAGCCTCTCTTTGTTTTAGGCAGATGTAATTTTGTTAATCCTGTCTTCATCTTTTATCATTTAAAAACAAAACAAGAACCCTCAGCTGCATTGAAACAGGTGACATTTGTCCAAGGGAAAAACTACAAAGAAAAATGTTCTAAGAGCTATTATCCTAATGCTTAACAAGGTTTGGCCAAATCCATTTGAAATCTTTACTTTCCTGTCATAAGAGTAATCATAAACCCTTCAATCAGTGATTCATTACATGGACCTATTCATTGTGCAGCAGGGGCATTAGCTTTCAAAAACATCTCAGTAACAAAGAATGAGATATTGGAATTATTGAAGAACCCCAAACAAACAAGCAAACAAACCACAATTGCATTTAGAAAACAAATGGACAGAGAAATTGCACTAAATTTGCTACTTGGTAAAAGACTAGGAAAACTACTTGCTTGACTGTATTTTTCACTGTGATTTAATTCATCACCATAACTAGAATTAGACCATTACAGTAAGAAAACATATATCAGCTACTTCCTACTACAGCATATATTATGGAAAAAATACTATGAAATTAATATTTACCTCATTAGAATCACACATCTTGATGAAACTTTCTGATGAAGTGCAAACCTTTTTTTCCTCTCCAATAGTTACGATACCTGGAGAAGAATAAATATTCACATTATTTAGACTTCCTGGTACAGATCAACTTACTTTATATGAGAAAAGCTAAGAATTTATTTTAACAATGATATCTGGGTTTTGTTGACAATCAGGGGAATTGCACAGAAGAAGAGAAGGCTCTGGGAAAACCTAATAGCAGCCTTCCAGTAGCTAAAAGGGTCAGTCAAGAGAGCTGGAGAGGGACTTTCTACTAGGACATGCTGCAGCAAAACAAGGAGTAATGGCTTAAACTAAAAGATGATAAGTTTAGGTTAGATGTAAGGAAGAAATTCCTTATTGTGAAGGTGTTGAAGCACTGGAACATGTTTCCCTGAGAAATGGTGGACATCCTGTCCCTGGAAGTATTGAAGGACAGGTTGGAGGGGGTCCTGAGCAACCTGAGCTACATGAAGGTCTCCCTGCCCTATGGCTAAAACCAGTCTAGGATTCTATTCTATTTCAGCCAGCGCAAAACCAACACATCATCTAATTAGTAAAAGCCCTAGTAAGAAACATGTAGGTAACAATTTTTCTGCCATTTTTGAACATATTTTTATTCCCTATTTTGATCAGCACAATGATTAAAAAAACCCAGAAATTATTTGCAGCCAGTTTATACACGTTAAATGTTCACAAACTTTCTCTACCCTCATGTGGAGAAACGTGCTGTATATTGATTTCAAACATATTGGTCTGGTATAAAGCTTCTTTCACAAGTTATTAAAAAAGCATTACACAAACCTATACTTCACTGTTTCTCTTTTCAGCAATAATAAGTAGAATCTACCTTGCTTCCTTTCGCTAATGTCCAAATACTTAATCAAAGGCTAGCTTGAAGAAAAAACTGCAGTTAACTCATTTACGATGAAAAATGGTTCTTTTCTAATATTTATCAGTGTTTTTTGCACTGCATTTACAGAAAACAGGTACATTCACAGAATACACACTGTATATGTTAGTGTTCTATGAAAATTCTAAGTAGAATAAAAAAATATTCATGAATATTAACAAAATAAAAGGTCATAGAAAGAAAAATTAATACACTTGATAGGACCTATACAGATAATTGCTCTTTAAATGCACCTGCCATGCTGCATAGGAAGAAAAAAAAAAAAAAAGCCAACTTTTCGTCCTTCTCATGAAAGAAAAATGTCAAGTATTTTATTTTAGGTTAATTGAAATGTTTACTAATAATGAAACTGTTTCTTCACAGAAATGTAGCATCTTTTATATCTCCACACAACAATTAAAAAGATACTGTGATTTTATTTTAGGCTAAGGAAAGAAAAGAAAGATTAGAAACTGTCTGTTGAGAGTATGACTACCCAAAGCACTGTGGGTTGGCAAATCACTAAGACCATAACAGCTAGAATCAAACCAGTCTTGTAGAAGGAAGGAATTCAATCACCATTACCAATACAAGAATCCTCAGACATTTTAAGATTACAAATCCCTTTCTATCAAAATTTCACATCCTCACAAAACACACAAAGGTGCATATCCCCACATTATTCTAACCTCCACAATTAGAGCTTTAGCCCCACTTGCCCTCTATCTCTCTTTTCACTGCTTTCTTAGAGTGTTGCTGTCAGTATTGTTGGTCCTTATCAAGGTTTTTGAAAATAATTAATCTCGTCATGTCCCAATTCACCTCTGCAGAAACAGCTGATAACCTAGGATCTCACATCTCCAGGTCCTACCACGAGAATAAATGTCATTCTCCAGTTAAATGACTAATAAGGCATTTTAGACAAGTTCCAGCAATTTCTAAAGAAGAGACTAAGCCAAAGCCCCATGCCATATTTTCATTACTCTGGGAAGATGGACAAAGTTGACTCAATTTTTGTCAGGTCTGGAGATGCAGTTCATCTTTTATACACTGCCTAGACTAGTGGGTAAAAAGGGCAGAGAGAGAGACTGAACAATTGCCTCAGAAGCACTGAACAGTTCATTTCAGACACATGGAAGCAAAGCAGTGGAATGCTCTCTCTTGTGAAATCTTACTTTTCATTTACTGCTTTTTATTTACGTACCATACTGGCGAAGATCCAAGCAGAGATTAGCTCCATCCACTACGGTGGCATTTCGGCAAATGGTCCACAGATTGAAGTACATGTAAACAGGCAGAGAAGTGAAAGCTGTAACTCCAAGCCAGGCCAACATAAAGATGTATGTCAGCATAATAAACTGCAGTAAAAGAAGGAAAAACAAAACCAGTGATAAGTCAGAACTTAACTGATACACCATTGGAAAAAAAGGAACCACAGAGAAGTAACAAATGCATCCATGACTAGCTTCGTCTGTTTCTGTCCTTATTTAATTTATGGTTTTGGTCTGATAATCCATTAATGATCAGGTCAAAATAATGCCAGAGCTCCAATGTGATGTTTCTAAAGAACAAGAATTACACTTCCAGAAGTGCAAGCTTACTCCATGTTCCTCTCACTCTTGTGCCAACGATGGATTCAAAGCAGCACACCTGAAGTACAGACAGCTGCATGCCCTGTGAAACGTGTCTGTCCCTCTCTCGTCACCACTACTCCATGGTTGGGACAAGAGGCTGTACAGTTGTATCTTCCACTGTCAACCATGATGCAAAACATGAAAATCAAATACTGTAGGCTTTGCTTCTTTTCCTTTTAAAATTAGAGTCTAAATAAAAATGAGCCTTTGTCTATGACTGCCACAAAATCTCGCTTGAGAATCCATTTTGCATTGAGCCAATGAGACTATATTTTTGCCATTCTGTTAATGCATTTGGATATATTTGAGGTCTACATACAAGCAAATTCATCATTCGGACAAAAAAGTAGGTGTCCTGTAAATATGTAAACATGCTACCTTGCTGCTCCTTTGCTGGGCTGACGCCACTGGGAAACACTTAATAATAACAAGCCATCTTTTCATTTCACGCTGTGAAAAAGATATAAAGAGGCTACCTGCTAAAATGTGGAAATTTGTCTCTAAATATTGAATCTAAATAGCCCCAGCATTTGGTGGCTTCAGAAATGTTGATGAATCTCAACAAATTACTAGAAACAAAAAAAAACCCAACACACTAACATTTTTCTAGCTGCTTGCCTCAGAAAAAGATTGGCTCTGAGAATAAGAAATAAGAAATATTTTTGAAAGCTGAACAAGTTGATCAAAAATCTGCCCAAAATTAAATCTTAAAGAATAAATAAGGGGTAAATGGAAGATAGTTTCTTGTTTATATTTGTGTGGGTTTTTTTAATGTAAGATCTCTCAATTCAGGTAATACAGGAAAAAGCCTAATATATGTACAGATTTTTGTTATGGAAATCAAATAAGGTCAGAATCTAAAAGGTTGTAAATGATACTAAAAATTGTAGCAGGGTGGCTTATCCACATTGATCTGATCAGGAAAAGAAATCCGAAACAACAAAAGATCTGAATTTTAAACGAGGTACTTTTATTGCTTTGAAGTTATAGGATGGATGTTCTCAAGCAATAATAAAGAGACCTTAATTTGATTTAAACTCACTTCCAAATATTATTAGATAAAAGTAATTTTAATTCCAAGGAAGTATATTTACATAGGGATTTAATGTTGTTTAATTAATCCAGTTGAAAATTTATTTCAGAATAATTTTCCTGATTGTCCTTAGGTAAATGAGACTTGCAGCAGTAGTTTGAAAAGCTGTTTAATACTTTTGATATCAGCTTTCTATCCTATTCTTGAGTTAGTACTCCATGCTTCAATATTCATACTTTACATCTATGCTTACCAGTTTGAGAGTTACAAACTTATTTTACTTTTTCCTCAACATCCAACTAGTTTGAAAGAAAAACTGATGTGTTTAATTTATACATAAAGATTACTAAAATGAATTCATGCACATAACAGCTATCTTCCTTACCAAAATTTCCCAATAACCCACTTACTAGAAACCAAACTTGCAAAATAGAGAAAGTAAGAGCAGAGTCCAAAATAAATATGCAGCTTGAATACTGCTGTAAACACTGCATCCATTGTTTATATACAGGAAATTCTATTCTATCTATTGCAGATCAAATAGTTAACACAAGTAAATACTGTTCTGTACATGCTCCTTTTGTTGTTGTTCTTATTGTTCTTTTACTGTTTTATTTTTTTCCTTTCCATATTACAGTGTTAAAGTTAATGAAACAACATCTGGCTCAGCCCCAGGCATACACTTGCAAATAATTACTTGGAAAATGACTTAGAAATGTAGATTCAGGGATGTGAATTCCCAGCTAAAGTGCTATGTCTGATCCTAAATTATTATCAAGCTAAAGAATTGCACTCATTTTTTCCAAAGGCAGGAATAATAAATAAGAAAGAAGACTTCTTGGTGCAGACTTTAAATTCTCATTTATTCTAGAGTGTTTTAAAAGTAAACCAGCCTCCTAGACTATATTCTTAGCTTGTCAAAAACAAGTAAGTCTGAAGGCTTACTTGTGATCCCTCCATAATTTGTGAAATAAACAATACTTAATAAATTTAGTACATCTCAATGTAGCACATCCATAATAATTTAATGGAGTAGTAAATATTTTATATTAGTTACATTACAGAAATGTAATAACTGTTTTTATGACTGGGCTCCATATTTGAGAATTTTCCCATGTTGTGGTTAGCACCAAATGGAGAAAAAAATATAGACCTTACCATGAGCATTATAAATTCTTTTAATATCTATTTATTTTCTGATCTGTAGTAATGATGAAGAAACCTACTCAAAAATCTCCACTGAGATAATACAAAGCATTGGTGTAGCAAAGAGGAGGAAAACAGCTTATTAGCCTCTGAAAAATCTGCCTTGGGCATAAAATGATAGTAGAGATCTGTGAGATGATAGCTGCTGTGAGTCACAAGAGCTGCCTTCTCAGAGAGAATTGTCTGCTTGTTATGGAATGGATTCTCTTTAAAAACGTGAATCTGATTGGTTGAGTATCTCAGAAATAGTTGCTTAAATGATGAAGGATTTCATTTTAAAAACATATTTTAGAAAAGGAAGAACTTCAGTTTTCCTCTGTCAGTTACTTTCAGCTGAAGAGCCAGTGGCCAATGACATGCCTAATTTTATGTCATAACACCAAAAACACAAAGAAGACAGAAAAAAATACGGAAGCTTCCTTTGTTTATGTAAAAATAACTAAAATACAAAGCTTCAAGTTAAACCATGTGGCAATTATGGGATATGCCTGAAAGCTCCTATCATTGATATCCGTGAAGCAAACCACAGAAATGTCATCTGGGCAGGAATATACTTCCTGCTGTGAGGGCAATAAAATAAGTTTAGCCTTGCACAACAAATTGTTAGCTGCTAGCAATAGAAGGTAGTAGATTATAAATTCTTTTAATAATTGAATGAAATTATGAATTATTTGATTTTTTTTAAAAAAAAGTGCACAGGAAAGAATAAAGTAATTTTTTAAATAATTTCTCTGCTATTACAACCTTCCCTCTTTGCTTAAGAGAACTTACAGGGAATGCTTAAGGAGCCTGTTCACTCTAGGAATTAAATTCAGAACCCAATCTCCTGAGATTCAAAGGGATCTTTTTCCTTTGAAGTAGCATTCTGCTACGTGACAAGCTGAAGATTTCTGAAATAGTATAGCGTCCTAAAGAGGTATCACAGTTTGTTCTTTAGCATCCTGCCTATTGTGTTTATAGTGAGAATTAGTTTCTCTGATCAGTTTGATTTTCATTCTAAGAAGCCAAATACATAAACTCAAAACAAACTTGAAGTGATAGTGAAATTCATCTACCAAAGCATGAAGATAAAAGATTAATTTAAACTCAACTCGCATTTGCAAAGAATAGCTGAAATGAATAATTATTTGAACAAATAAATCTTTAACCTTTTTAGTGGTTAGTTTTCTTGCATCATCACCATGGCTGGCAAAATGCTCTTACCAGGTTATGCTTTCCAGTGCCTGTAATGGCTTTTCTGAGTTATAAATTATCAAAGCAGGTGAATCATCTACCTTCTGGAATTATTTTTTAAATCAAAACAGGCCAATGTCAGGGAGCAGGTATTTCAGAGCATATTTTGAAATTGTTTGTGTGGAGCACAACTTCCCTGGTGGTCATAACTGGCTGAAATCCTTTTTCCACTGAAAACATTACCCAAATCCTATCTATTTTAATAAGATCAAGGTTTCGGTTACTGGTTGTTTTTTGTTGTGTTTTGTTTTTTGGTTTTTTTTTTACTTCCTTCTTCCTAATTCATGGGTACTTGTCCCATAAAAGGCACATTCATTAAATTTCAAACACTGCTCTTATTTTAGTTTTGTTATAAATAATTTAGTACCCCTGAAGAAACATTGTATGATGGCTTCAGTGACCCTAGGGACAGACAGTGAAATCTTATCTAAAAGGTACAGTTTCTACAAACAGAAATGCAATGAAAAGGAAACACATTAAACCTCATTCATTTCATTTTATGAGGATGCTACTGCTTACAAGAAAAATAATACAGAAACATAGCAACAAATTAAGTGTCCAAATAAAACTTAACTCCAGTAAACTCATGTTGCCATGTAATTTTATCTTGGTTCCAAACCACTCAGTACTTATTTTTACATTTTCTCTCAACCTCATCATATATTTATTTTATATGAGCTTCCTGATGTGAGCTCTCAGTGCAGAGAGCTGCAAAAAGATGTACACCTTCCTGTGTTCGCATCACATTTAGATTTATTATCCTATGACACACACACAAAAAATGTATACGTTCAGTTACATGAACTAAGAGGTTCCTTCCAAACCTCGTCACAGCTTCAGAAGTTCTCTTAGATGGATTTTTTTGCCAGAGATCAAAACTGCACCTACAGAGATCATTTACATCCATCCTGCTCAAAGCCTATCATGCTTCATTATGAAACCCCGTCAGTGCTGGACATCAGCCAGAATAAGCCCAGGGTTAGCCTGGCTGTCTCTTATGGGAATACTGGGAAGCAGCCGGCCTCTGCAGTGCAGTGTAATCCTAGTTTTGGGTGCATTTTCCAAACAGGAAATGCCAGAACAAGGTGCTGTGGTGGAATTTTCGGCCACAGAGAAGCATGAACAGAAAAATCTTTTCAATTTCTTCCTGAATTGTCTGGTCTCTCAAACAACTCATTCACTTTCAATTGTCTGTATATTGGATTCAATACCAATAAAAACCTATTTAATTTTAGTACTTTGCCCATCCTCAAATTCATAACTGACCATTGGCTTTCAGGCCTTCTGCTTCATGTTGTTCTCTTTACCCAGAAAAAATTCCTCTGAATTATTGCTACTGTCTCTTTACCCTGTGTACATTCTGCATAAATGCATTTGCATACTTTTTTTAAATTATTCATTGCATCTGACACATATTTTTTCAAATGCTGAAATTTGTCTTGATGCAGTTGTGCTGAGAGAGTACTGATAGAGCGCACAGCTCTCTCTTCAGGTTTAGATTTAGACACTGACTTCTTTAGAAAGAGAAGTCAGATTTAAAGTACTAAACATGTTCCCACTTCAGGCCTGTTATTTATTTGCATTCAATTTTCTATAATGCAGGTTCTGGCTACACCTTATGTCAAAAGTCCAGACTCAATAAGGCCTCTTTATTAATAAACTTTTATGATAGAATAGTTTCAAGATTAGATATTTGTTCCTGTTCATCACCTGTATAATTACCCTACAGGAGTTTACTTCTTCTTTTCAGAGGTTCAGATTTCATCCAGCAGATTTTTGCAATTTTTTTTTCATTTTTAAAGAAAAATCTCTGCATAGATTCTTCCACCTCAATGGGTTATTTTTTTTTTTTTTTGTGACAGCATCTTACATGTATATAATACGCCATATGCAAATATGAAAGAGAGCAAGTAGAAAACTTGCTAAGTGTTCCTCTGGAAAATATTTTAACAATGCAGAAGCTAAAATAGCCTCAGCTATTTATTTTAAAATGTTGTCTAGAACCAAACATGCTATCATTTATTTAAATATAGATAAATGAAAAAATGAAAAAAAAAAAAGCGTGTACAGATATCTTGAGACCTTAAGATGTTTAAGAGGGACTGTTGAGTCCCTCACAGGAAGTGGCCTCTAACATTTCCATTTCTGTAATAACCAGCATCTCCGAATTCATGCCTCAATCATGGAGAGAAATAAAAGATGAAGCAAAAATATTTCAACTTGTCTCACTTTTATACAATGCTTCTGGAAGAGACTGTTGTTCTGATATTATCACTAAATGCACTGTAAACCACAGAAAATACACACAGGTAAAGTCTTTTCTATAACATCACTTTCATTGCTAACAATCATTTGTTGGACATTTATTATTGCCTCTACAAAACATTTCAACCCCTCTTTCTCTCTATCATACACTCCCAGGCACAGCTCCAAAAGTCTGTTGAAACATGGATAGATTTCATAGTGTGCTGTTACTGTCATGTGGTTGATATTCCTTGGCTTGTATTCAAGTCAACTGCTTCTAGAGGAAAAAGAAAACCAATATTGGTCCAAATTTCTCTCCATAGAGGGACAGACTTCTCAGGTTTGCCTAACTGAAATTCATTCATGTACTGAATACTACCTAATGAGAATTTCCTTTGATTATTAAAATATGTTAAAAGAAAAATAAAAAATCCCAGAAAAATGAAATCATATTTTGGAACAGATTTTTTTTACTTTTTTAAGCATTTGTCTTCTACAGATAGTTTAGATGGAAGAAAAACTGATTTTGTCAAAAGTAGGATCAATTCTCACTGTTGCTTTCTTCCTTTCATGTGCACAAAGATTTTTTTAAGTGTGTATTTCAAGGTTAAAGTATTCCATGCTTTATTTCTATCAGTTTGGAAACCATTTAGATGCATGTAGAAAGAAAACTGGCTTTCTGATTTATGCTGCTGATTTGTTGGTAGCAGTGTAGGAGGAGATTTCTACAGCTACGTCAGAAATGATTCTCTAACAAATTGATTCACTTTTTGAAATACTGCTTAGTAAACAAATTGATGAAGTATCAGTTTAAAGAAGAAGGCGTTGCAGTAATGCAAGACTGTTTTACCTTAAAATGACATAATTGATCTCGGTGGTACTTCCTTAGAAACCAAATATTCTAATTTATTTTTTATTTCTGAATGTGGTTGTTCTGTATTTTTTATTTTAGAATGTTGATGGGTTTGTAGCATTGTATTGCCTGAACTTATCATTAGTTGTTTTATAAATCCTTCTGGGAAGACTGTAATTTTTGTAGTCTGACAGGCTTCTGAAGCCCTATAGAAAGCATTGGATCTTTACTGCTGCTTGACAAAAGCAGTATTTCGTATGTAATTTTTTTTTTACAATCTTTCAGACAGGAATTATTTTTTCTCAAAATGCACATGCTCATATTTTCACAATTGCAAAGTTATCCTCTCCCTTTTGTTTTTCTTTCTGGTGGTATTTTTCTAATGCTAGGAGGTACTGTCTGGGAATATAGCAAAGCTATTTGCTTTGTATTTAAATGTGATGGAAGATAATTAATTTGGTTTTAAAACTGGCTTTTAAAAATGCGGATTAGATGTCTTCATTAAATACTCCTTTTCCATGTGCTCTCCTTTCTATGTTCATGCCATGTACTGCCCCATTTGAAGACGTAAAGTACATAAAACAACCAGTTCCATCATTACCTTTTCCCTGACAATGTAGGCTGGTCCTAGTAGTAAATTTTCTAGGTTATGCTACCAAATAGCTAATAATTTTTTTATAAAATCCTGATCCATACTCTAATGGCTTTCAGTGGCAAAAAGTTTTCTATACACAGATGAAGATACAGCACTCAGCTGGGAAACAGTTGAACAACACAGATTGTTTACATTTTTCACTTTTCCAAAATTTTCATTGCAACATTTTTTCAGGAAGATTCCATGGTTTGTACACAAGGCAGTGAAGCTTAAAGTAGAAAGTAGAAATAATAGTTATAGCTCTAAACAAATGTGTCACCCAAGGTCAATACTTGGCTGTCAAAGAAAAATGTCTTACCCAATATATTCTTAATGAGCTTTGAGTAGCCTATGTGAAAATGAAGGGGTAGGGACCTTCCTTGCTTGTTTCCTGTCTTGCCAAGTATTCGAAGTCAACAACACAGCCTTTTAAGCTTTTATTGTGACCTTAAATAAATTTAAAATTTTCCCTCCTTCCTGAGCAAGCAGTGGCAAAAAAATTTATAAAGCTAATTATGAATTCATAAGACATCAACAGGAAGATGCAGTTCACATGAAGAACAAAGGTATACGGTTTCTGTGGGTTTTCTTTCACCATAAAAGTAATGAATTTGTGATAATTCCACTGATATTCAAAGGCTTAAATAACTATAAAAAGAGTAAGAGGTCTAGATGCAGTTAATAAGTTAGCCAGATGAGAACAAGGGTCAGGGAAAACTGTCATCATCTGACAAAACATTCAAGTTAAAGCTGAGATGCATTATTTGAACATAGGGGAAATGAAGCTATTATCTTGAGCAATTTATGCATACTTTGGAAATGTATGACAGCAGTTTAATTAACAAAAAAATACTTACTGACTGAGATCACATGCCAAGAAAAAAAGCTGTCATCAATGTGCAAGACACAAAGCACAATCTGAAGCAAAAACATTCAATTCATCCAGTTTATCACCACCACCAACATTGCTGTCAGCAAGCAGCAAGACCAAGAGACGATGAGCAGGTACTGGCAAGGCACATTACAGTGTCTGGCACATTCCTCTATTAAAGGAAGTGATGAATACCACAGTCAACAAAAGGCCTGTATATACAACATATAGGAAGTAATGGGAGAAGAGGAGCATCAAATGAAAGTATGGTTTTATATGTGCAATATTCCTGAGTGGGGAAATCTGGAACTTTACAAAAAAAAAACCCCAAAAAAGCCTGTACGGATTACAGAAATAAGACAGGAAAAAAAAGTATATAAGCATAACAAAATAATTTCTGAATTCATTGCAAAATATTTCTAAAAAATTAACTTGCTTTCTTCTTTCTTTTCAAGATGCCATATGTATACTAACAATGCAGTTGGGAGAGAATGACATTAAGATTACTCTATTAGCCATTCAAATGAGTTTTGAACTATTGCTAGAGCTTGTTCTTCCTATGTCATGATCAAGAGCAGAAAACTGCAAGGAACACAGCTCTCCAAAGAAATTCCAACACTGATTTAATATCCAGGGATAAGATTAATTCCAACAACCTATAAAATTGGTAATATGTTTTTTCTCACATAACTCCAGCAGTTTTTAGATAGCAAACGTTATCCACCTAAATTCCATCTAAAGGGGCCAGGCAGGATACATCCAACTAAATGCATATAGTTGATTGGAGAGCTTAACATAAAAGACATACTTAAAAGACTTGAGGGTTATTCTCTTTGCAGAAAATAGGACAGTCACCAAAAAATTCAATTTATCTGACAACGTTTGCCTAAGCCTCACTCTCCTTTAACTACTGAAGGAGCATAAGCCTTCCTCATGACAACCTTAGTGACATTCTTAATTAGGTGGGATGTATCTGTGTCATAATATATTCCCTCTGAAATTAACTACTCCATTAGCTTCTGAGTAATTTGTGGGAAAAAAATCGTATTTCAGTTGAGCAATCTGAAAGTTCAGAGCACTATGAGTTTTGCCTTCCCCATTTCCCATATCATGGTCTAAAACTACTTGCAGTACACACAACTAAACATGTATGAGAACAAGAGATTTTTAGATACTTTCCCTAGTTAAGATTGGTTTAAAGGATTCTGGGCGCATAAGTTTATCTGCTGCCTTTGAGAGAAAGTCTTTTATTTCTCACAAATATTGTATGAAGCATACTACATACCTCAGAGGGAACAGAATGTAATCAAAAGCAAGGCCTCCCTGTCTGTCATATCAGCATTTTTTTCCCAGAATATTCAGACATTGTATCTAGTTTTCAGAAATGAGAGCTTCATTTCTAACATTCAGAAATAATACATCTGTTCTGGGTGGAAAAGCCAGCTGAGCCTGCGCTGAACTCTCTTTTTGCTGTTACACAAAGAATCAAATGTCAATATGATGCAATGTCACTGCCTGTAGAATAACTGGTCTGGTAAGGAAAAGAAGAAGTGACGAGTTCACAGATGGTTTTTCAAAACATTTGTGAAGCTTCCATGGGTTTTTTTGCTAAATAAAATCTGGAAATATTTTGGAAAGTTCATATTTTGGTTTAGCATTCAAGAAGCATGTGTGAAATAGCACACGCTATTGATAGGTAATCAGGTACCCAGAATTATTTTCAAAGGCAGAAAAATCCTTGTCAGTAATTAAAATAAAGCATTCCTAAAACTAAAGACACAGAAACTATATTTAAGTGCAGTTTAGAATATAAAACATCTTTCTCTAGAGCCTTAACGTGCTTCTTTTGAAAAGCAAGGTACAAAGAAATAGAAACACAACTGCCACCATGAAGTTTTATATAATGTTTTCTGATAAAATAAAATAAAACCCAAAACTCCTTTCCCATTTTACAGCATAATATGAGGGGGACAGTGTCATAGCATTTCTCTGTTCATTTTTTTTCTTTTGAGTTTGTAAGCAGATGTTCTAAAACAAGGTGAAAATGAGGTGTTCCATGGCCAAGGGAGCTGAACATAAATAGGAAGGATATTAAATTTCAAACACGAAAACAGCGTAACAGTTGGCTTCAGGCCTGTCTCTCATTCTTTACTAATCATACTGCAGCACAGTTATATATGACTGTTCATTTAATATTCTAAAAGCATGTTCAGGCATGGAAAAGTGAAGCCTAGAAACAAAGTCATCCCTCCTCAAATGTGACTGGCATTGTCTTACTGCTTTTGTTTTACTTTTCACAGTAAATTAAGTCTGCAAACATTGCCAATGAGAGTCCTCACTGGCACTTTCACAAGGCTCGTCTCAGATGTGAGAGGCGCCACTCCATGGCAGCACTGACATGACTTGGATGCTGAATGCTCATACCAGCTGATAAGTCAACTATACAGTCACTGGGAAGGTTAGGCTGAGCTATATTTCCTTTTCCATCCTTTTCCATTACTTCAGGAAAGAAAAAAAATCCTTTTGCCCATTCTGAGCTAGAAAGTGAGCTATTTGCAGCTAAGGAGGGAGGTCAGGAAGGGCACATGAAAAGCTCTTTTGGATGTTGCCTATCAGTGTTCTCAAAAGCTTGCTTTTCAAAAATATTTCTTAAGAAAGAGAAAAATGTTACTTTTCATATCTCCATGTATAGAAATGCAGTTTATCCATACAAAGTTAACATAAATTTTCCTTTTTGAAATTTTTTACTGATTTTTTTCCTCCATTTTCATAATAGGTTTAGTCACAGACGTAACAAATTTGCTCATACAAAATATTAATGACAAACAACTGGTGGTGACAGTAAAGCTGAAGGACTTCATTTTCAGACTTTAACATGCTTAAACTTCTATTTAGAAAGACATCAACAAATTTGGTGTGAAATTCTTGTCACAACTGGAGTTTTTTACAAAGGTGTTTTTAATGTGGAGCCATTTTTATAATTTTAATTTTTCAAAACAAACAATATCCTGTGTGTACATTTCTTTTAGTATTAAGACACTGATAAAAGACACCAAATGTTTGATCTTAGACAGTTTAGATTTTAATATTTACAAATTTACTAGCTCAAAACTTTATACAAGGAAGCTTTCTTGCAACATGTAGTATCTGCCAAACCCTTTCAATAGCATTATCTCATTTTGGCAACTATACACAACAAAACTTATTACAGCATATTTTTACCAATTGAACAATCTGGCCAGGACACACAATACTGATCTTGTTTCATTTACCTCTCCACTATTCTTTTTTTTTTTTGTTCTTAGGTCTTATTTCTTTATATCATTGCATGTGTGAAGGAACTGAATAAATTCTAAACATGTCTCTCTTGGATTGAAATATTTTCTAATTCCAAATATGTATGTGTATATATATATATATTTAAATCTAAGATGTTATTTTTCCTTTAAGAATTTTAAGTATAAGACAATGAAAATCAACCTAGTCAAAAGGATATCAAGTTTTAATTGACATATACTTGCTAGAGTACAGACACTAAAGCTAGAATAATAACACGAAACAACTCCAGACACTTGTATACAATCTTACTGACACATCATCAAAATGCAACAAGCAATCAAACAGCAGGTTCATGGGGGTTTTTTTATCAGGAGAAAGAAAAAACTTCCACTGACTTCAAGAATAACAACAACAAGGTACTTAACTCAAACTAATTTATGGATTATTGCAATTGTGATCATAAACAATATGCAGCTTTAACCTTAGCTGCACAATGTGTATCAACCCAGGGCTTCCCAAAGTAAAACACCAACATTGCAAATTACTGATGAGGAAAGTAAAGTGTTAAAGGAAATAATGCAATGAATCGTTAATAGTAACAACAATGATATTGACCATAGAACAGTTGCTTAACCGTTCATTCTTCCAGACACATGCTAAAGAATTACAGTTATCAAAATTGTGAGAAGATGTAGCACGGCTGCACTGCAATACTGAGGACAGGCATTCATGGGCGCTGTGAAGAAAAACAGTGTTCCAAAAATCTTGCTACTCAATACAGAATTAGAACTAACTTAGTAGGTCTTCGGTGAATACAGATTAGAGATTTCTTTGCAGAAGATGAAAGCAGTGTTGGCATAAGTAATGACTGCTCTTTATTTAAAAATGTTCTAAGTCTTTTTTTATATATTTATTTAAAGGTTTAAAGCAATCTTAGTCAAAGTGCCAAAATCATACAATGATGACAAGAATGAAAGAAAAAGGGACATAAACACAAGATTACTGAGGAGCAGGTTACATCTATGTAGAGATGACATACAGACTGCATTCCCCAATTTACAAGATGCAGATCATCTTTTTCCGGTTTAACCTTAAATATCAGGATGTTCAAAATACTATTTTTGATAGTCTTTGTGTGACTGGAAGTATCTATTGCTTGTATTTGTTTAGACTGTGTTCCACTTAATTAAGTGTTGACAGTTATAGTAGAATACAGTGGGAAACCTAACCCTGCCTAGTAATTTATATATACTGTTTATCATTAATATAGCATAAAAATAAGTGTACTTTAACACCCAGACCTATTTGGCTGTATTTATTCATTTAGTATTCATCACAAAATATGAGGCTTTGATGCAAATTGTGTTTCAGAAATATCCAACTCTAACAGCTAGCAAGGGCACAGGCCTCTTAGCTTAGACACAGAATAGTCAAATACCAAAAAAATTAGATACTTACCTGACACTGAACAGAAATGTTAAAATAATTCCAATTGAAACAGTCAGCAATTTTAGTATAATAAACTTCCATTTAAGTTCTACTACAAATCAGAATTTTTTGAATCCAAGTTTTCCAGGGTCATAAGTGAATGGCCTCTCCAAACCAGAGACTAACACAGGAGTAAATAATGGGCTGATTGCCATTTAGAAACAAAATAGAACCTGATGACAGGTCTCAGCTTGCTCCAAAAAGGAACAGGCAAGATTCCTAAAATAACTTAAAATATTAATAAGGGAAATATTTCATTCCCAGTAGAGCTGGAGGCCTTACAGTTTTAGTCCTGTTCAGTACAGCTTATGTTGCTGAGGTAACAAGCTTAACATTCAGGTGGTGGAATTCATTGCTCCTGAATAGCAAGATTATTTAGCATTTAACCAATAGAGAAAATATTTATAACACTCTGTTCTCCTTTGCTGTAATTTTAAGCACTGAACCAAGGTATCATAAAATATTAAAGAAAAACAAAACCAAAAAATAAACATCACAAGGCATTGAAAAAAATATATACAAAGCAAATTGAATTTGTAGTAAGTGGAAAAGCTTTCTTAGCCACTTACCCAGGCACTCACACATCTGCCGCAAGTGGTGATTTTGAAATCTCCATAGAGATCCTTGATGGCACCAGTTGTAAAGAATCCCTCCACCATCAGCAGAATGCCATATACAAAGAATGCAGCTGCTACACCATATATCACGTACTTGAAGATGTCAATCCTGTATAGGAACAGCAAAAATTAATTATCTGCATAAATATTTAAAGCTTACTCTGAAATTTCAGGGTGAGCTAATCAGACCCCCTGAGTCTCAAATTTTACGACTGACTGGAGTCAGTGTAAGTGATGATGTGCCATAATGACAGGTGAAGCTGAGAATAGGAATATACTTTGAAATAAAATAGCATTGATATAAGAAACACTGGGTCATGTAATTTAATTAAATGTAAAAATGGATCTGTTTAGGTAAGACAGTAAAAATTGTCATATCAATTTAAAAGTCAGTTACTTTTCAGTTTTTTTCCTCTAAATGAAGTGGAAAAGAAAAAAAAAAAAAGAAAAAAAAAAAAGGAAAGGAAAAGGAAGCAAAAATCTGAAACATTTCCCAAGTCACACATTCTATCCAGAACTTAGGTTATACAAGATATTTACTTATCATCTTCAATAAAACTTTCTGCACATACAGGTAGTTCTCAAGCTGCAATATCAGTCTGCACTATCATTGTTATTCTCTCACTCATTCTCCAGGGGACAAAGTGTTTGGCACAGAATAATAAATTTATCAAGAGGGATTCCTTACTTCAAACCAGAAACATGTTATTCCAGAAGTAATGAGGTCAGATCATCTGGAATTCTTCTATAAGGAGGCTTTAAAGCATGATTTCACAGACACATAGCTGAAGCAACAATGGGATGGCTTGCAGTGCAATGTGCAGAGTCCTAGAAGGCCCAATTCTCTACAGAGAAGATGACCTGGGTTGTGTGGTTGTTCGGCCCAGTACTGCCTGTAAGTTCAACATTGGCTCAAGGAGACTGTGCCTTCTAAACTTTCTGCCACGACCAGCATTTGGCCATGAAAGATTTTCAATAGCATCTCTCTGCTCTGTCGTCTGAACTTGGAAACATTCCTACTGGCCATAGCCTTAGATCAGCAAATTTCAAAGTTTTCTACTTGAACTTCTCTAAAAAACTAGCCACAGTAGATTTTCAGTTTGTTGATGTGACAGGGCAGGAGCTGTGCAACTTTTCATAAAATGGTAATATGCAGATTTAAGATGGTACTCAATTCCAATCTTATTCTCAAGGTCAAGATAGTGACACTTCCTAAGACTGAAAGACAAAAATAAGGCCAAGAACCATTAGGTTTCCCAGATGAATTTTGACACACCATTACCCACACTGGAGGTTTTCTCAAGACAATGATTAATATTTTTCTTGTTATGAAAGGAAATATTTAATGATAACAATTCCTTAGGAGCACACTTGCCATCATCACTCAAAAGACAACTTACAATACACATTTTATATGTCTAATACAAGAAAAAAAATTCAAAAGTCTGTTAGATTATCTTTGACCTTGAATGGTTTTCAGAAGATTCAAAGTCAGGTTCATGTCTATGTTAAAAAAAAAAATGCAATAAAAATGCAGTTAAACTTCTGACATAATTGGAGATGGGAGAAGTACTACAAATGAATGCTTCTGGAAATGAGACAGGTTATGTTTTTCCCTAACGTTCTAATACCAAAGCACTTTCAGCCTTTTTTTTCCACATTTCTTGCTTGATTCATATTCAAGTTAAAACTAAAGTAAGACAATTTCTGTATGGAATAGATACTTGAACAACTCAAAAGGGTGAAACAAATTCAACGATGTAGATGGTACGAGATGATGCAGATGAAATTTATTTTAATATATATAATTCTGATTACATTGTAAAAATCCCATTTTTTAACAACAAAACTGTGTTTTAAGCCTATTTTTGATTAATTATTGGAAAAAAAGTTACAAAAACAAATACACAGCAAGTTTGTTACTATTCAAAAAAATCCCTTCCCATTCCTGTATTATATACTTTAAACAATTGTGACCTTCACCAGTGGCTGAAGTCTGGGAGTTCTGCCAGCAGCAGCTCCTCTCAGACCTCTGTGTGCTCAGTTACAAGCTCTCATGGCCCTAAAGAGATTAGGACTTTTGAGAAGTCCAGAGACTGTTTCAGTCCTTACAAGAGCCTTTAAACCATCTGTGCTGAGTCTCCCACTGAGCTGCTTGTGTCAAAAAGTGTACTAAGAGATCTCTGCTTTTCCCTTAGCCTTATGTGCATCTACAGGAATAACTTTCACTTAAGCCCTCCCTTCTCAAAAGGAAAAAATATATATAGCCCAACACTAGCCAAATATAGAAATCTATTTTTTCCCCATCCACTCATTACAGAGAGGTCAAAAAATTTCTATTCCTCAGACTACAAGGGATAAAATAGCCAGACTTATTCCAAGGGGAAAAGATCTCCTATAAAGCAAAGAGTAAAAAGATAAATGAAAATTGTGAGAATCACTCAACTACCTCTTTAAAAGCCAGATAGAATTGTACTGCAGTATAGCTACATTTAGTGTCTGCTGTATTTAAAGAAAATGTATTACAACAATAACTTTATACATACATAGTTTTGAAGATAGCATTGCTATTATGTTATTCTGCAGTATCTAATACAGTTCACATAAACTTATTTTCTCAGTAAGTTACAATAGATAAAAGACCTTATAAAACGGAAATTGCCTTTCTTTAAAATAAAATGTGATTCTTTGTGGATGAACTCATGGAGATTAATTGCCATCTGTGCCTCAGCAAATTCTGAAATGCTGCAGACAGAACACGAGAGTGAGCAGGGAGGTAGAAGGGAATGGCAGAAGGGGTGATGAACGTGAGCCAATGGGCAAGATGGGTAAGGACAAAGAAAAAGAACAAGAAGGGCTTACACTTGTCTAAGCTGGAATGGAAGGAAAGAGGTGGGTAATGAGCAAAGAAAGGAGACAAAATGATCAAGATAAAATTCTGTTCTGACAGGATTAGAAAAATATACATTATGTGAAGACTAAAGCTACTCTGACCTAGGCTGCTGAGTAGAATAAGCTGAACGATTATCTAAACATATAACAACTGTGAAAAGCATCTTGAAGTTAGTAAAACTTCTTTAAAAATATAGACTAATCTAAACCATATTTTGTGTACTGTCTGAATCTGGTAGATTCTCCATGGATTCTGGATCTGCCTTTCCTCACAATGCTGGTTAAGAAATGTTAAAAACATCACTGTTTTTAAATTGTGATTTAAATCAAGCTGATCCTTCAATTTTTAGTTCTTTCTCTGCTGTTAGATAATTAATTATTCCATATTAACTAGATTCCTTAATTCATTACTCTGAATCTGGATTCTATCCAACAAGAAGCATATTTTAAATATCTCTAGAGAAAACACTTTCTTCTTCTGGCAGACGGTATTCAGGGAAGCCATCAAATGCTAACTTCTCAATGAACAGGTTGAAACTGAGTACCAAGTAGACTATCTCAGCAGGAACAAGCCAGAGGTGAGTGAAAACATTCTTAGTGAGTCAGATCAATGTTGCAGATTTCCTACGGTGTATTTTCCTGGTGTTTTGGCAAATTTAAGTATTAACAATTATAATAAATGAGCAAGAAATAAAATAATTTGTTAAATGATCATGTCTATGTTTAGCAGGTTTTTGGGAAGATACTGTTTTGGAACAATCTACATGCTTGCTGGGGATATTTTTTTTATTATAATTTGATTAATATGGGACTGCAGTACAGACATTTAGTTATAACTAACAGCTAAAGTTCACATGACCTGTGACAGGATTCTCATGCTGCCCAGAAAACCATTACATTAAAATAAATCATCCGCTCACTTCAGCCTGAACTAATGATAAAAGCCTAATATTTCCAAAGGCTTTCATTGGCCTACCCACCAGAATACTAGATATTACTGTGGGACTAGTTTTTCTGAACTTATAATTCTGCCTCACATTTCTATTCCTGAATTTATAACATAACTTTGCATATACAATGATATTAAGACATTAAAGATGTTAAATAGAATATGTTTGCCAGTAAACTGTACCTATACTTGCTGAATGCAAGTAGTTTCAGGAAATTACATCTATTTCCAAGCTAAAAACCCCCCAAACATAATAAGAAAAATAAAATACCAAAGCAATCAAAGTACTGAAATGTTAATAAGGTTACCATAGTACTATACTTAATGAAAAACTGCCTTTTTCTTTTTTCAGCCTGCATAAAAAGTTTAGAAGGATGAGAAATACATGCAAATGTTACCATTGGGGTAGAAGGGCTTCTCCTGTTTTGGGGGATTGTTTGGTTTTTAAATTTTTTTTTCTCTTTCAATTACAGAGAATTTTGAATACCTGGTGTTTACATCTAGAACACACAATAATCTCTGTTACTCCATAAACCAGAAATGCTGGCCACCATGCTGATCCTCTTGCCCCCAAAGGGAATGATCCTAAGAGGGTGTTAAGACACTGAGGTAGCAACCTCCCTCCTCAAGCTGTCTCAAGCTTTTAGAAATAGTTTTGCAAATGTGTTTTTAGAAGACAGACAAAATATAAGGGGATGTTAACAAGCAAAAAGGTCTGTTTAAGCTATCCAGAAACCAAGTCCCATGGAAGTTTTGAAAAGATGTACTCAGGCTCTCCTGGAAACCAGCAGGGAACAATTTCTTGGTGTCAGTTCATGATACTGTTCACTTGAACAGGTTGAGCAAAGAAATAGAGAGAAATTGTTAGGAAAAGGAGGAGACAAGCAAAGACAAACTGCAGAAGGAAAACAAATAGGGAGAAAGAAGAATTAGTAATAGTCATGTACTACCTGCAGTGTAAGAAAGAAAACCCCAATTAACAGTCCAAATGAGGTAAAAGAAACTGAAATACTCTCATTGAAGGGAAGGGAAAAAATGAAAGTACTAAGAAAACATCAGCATAAGTCCATGAGGAAGTTTTTCTAGATTAGGTTAATAAGGAGTCTAACTTCTAAATTTCAGGTGGGAAGAAAAGAAAACTGGTATATATAATGCTCAACTGAAGTTTATCAGGAAATGATAAGAGAAAGGATTAACACTAGAGAAAGGATAAGACCAAAATACACCAAGAAGTATTTTTTATTAAAATAGAAACAGAATACAATAGAAAGAAAGCAGAGACTTTGATTATGTCTTTCTGGAAGAAATTTTGTGTGTAATCATACAAAACATTTGCTCAAAACTAAAGCCAGATTGTTAGTATTATATAAAGAAGAGGTCATTGTACTACAATATGCAAGTTACATTCACATTCTGCAAGGGCCAGATTTTCTTGTTCTACTCAAACAAAGCTGATGTGACATAAGTACCCATTGGTTTTAATTTGTGATGTACAACTCCCTACAGGCATGCAGAATAGAACCCTAGATCATCATCCTCTAAAAGTTTGTTGCTTCCTTCCTAGGAATGGAACAGTTGAGTAGAGATTTCTTTCAGAACATCTAAAAAGCCATATAGAATCCTCAAACCAATGGAAGAGCAAAAGCAGCTCAAACCACTCCTCTGCTCTATGAATCTTGTAACTTTCTTAAAATAGGAAAAGATCCAGTGTAAGAATTTTAGTAATCATGAAACCTTTGAGTACAAAACACTGAATTTTTACTACAACTGATGGACAAGGCTTCTTCTCAACATTGTCTGGGGGGTTTTTATAATCCAATTTTTTTCTGTCTAAAACTACTTTCTTGGAAACATTTTTAGAGGTGCGAATTACAGAAGAGATCAGGAGCTTTCTTTGTCTGAAGAAGGCAAAAGCCCCGCTGGAACTACTTCAGAGTACTGAGCTGACTTCTAGTAGAACTACATGATGGTTGTACACTATGGATACTGAATTCTCAGGCAACCTTCTATAGCAATGAAGTGCAAAAAGATGTGGCAAAAGCATAACACAGCATTTGTGTTTCATTAGTACAACTATAAACTTGGAGACATACAAAATACTGATGGTGTAAGACTGACAACTTGTTACTGTATGTCCAAAGTGGGATCATAATAGTGAATTTACCCTTTTCAGATATCCTGTGGAGCAGAGAGTTAGTTTTACATTGCACATAAAGCATATTTTGCAATATGGATATTACATATAAATATATGCTTTCCATTTCATCTGTTTATAAAGTGAACTGTAGCAGTGTGGATTTTTATGTTTATTTGATATGTTAGAATGGTTTGTTCTATTCACCCCCCTTGGTTTCCTAGGTATAGTTGTTCCCTGCTCTGTCTCCTGTCACTCAATGTATCCTTCCCCAGTTTCCATAGAAATTGGATGTGTCCTTTCCCTGTCCCCTCCCTCGGTGAGCTGTCCGTCATTCAGGAACCCAACCTAGCTTCTAGAAAGCTCTGGGAGAGATAGCGGAGGATTGAGTACAAAGGGACACTGTTCCCTCCTTTAACCTGAGGTTGGCTCCCAAGGGTGTCATTTATGTACTGGGTCACTCCTTGGAGGGTCCCCATTGGGTTTTCCCTCGTTCACTCCCCTTTCCCCTCCCCGGTTCAAAAGTCAGTGTTCGAGCCGGGTTCGGGGCTGGGCTGGGCTGTAGCCTCAGGTGAGAAGGCCCCATGTATGGGCCTTCCAATAAATCTTGTTGGCTCCCCCAACCCAGACTCCTTTCCTCCTTACTGATGTCGCAAAAATACAACCTGTGCCAAGAAGAGTGGGTCGACAGATCTCAGGACCCACAGGATCGGCTCTAGTTATCTGTAGCTGGAGCTGTGCCTGACTCACTGCCTCGGTGCCAGAGGTAGCCCCGGTGAGCAGAGAGACGCTCTCTGAAGGCACCGCGACAGCGGACTAAGACTAAAGGGAAATAAAGGTAGTTGAAAAAGAAAAAGATATTTCTGTGGAGATGAACCACCTATAGAGAAAGATAAAATCACAAGACATGAAGTGATTATAGCTAATCTAAGATTCCAGTCAACCAGGAAGTAGAGCTACTTAACACAGTACTAAATAATACAGATGACTGCTGAAAAGTAGGAGACTGTATTTGCACAGAAGACCAATAAATTTTTTATGTAAGATCACTCTGCTGGTGTTCACATGCACTGCTATGAATTTTCCAGATTATTCCACTGTTATTCTCATGTGGGGTTCTGAATTTCTTTATTCAATATCATAAAATGAGGACCATGTCTTTAAGGGTAATTTCCAAATCCTAAATTTTACTTACATAAATTCTCACTGGTATTGCCTTTAACAGAATACAGAGGACTGGACTACGTAATAGAGCTGAGTAGGTGGTAAATGTTACTTTTCAGCACTGTATCATCTTGTAAAGGTCATGTTCTCAGGTGTTGATATGTTTTGGCCAGATTTGATGCATCTGCCAATGATACCAGAACTAAAATTCTGTGTTCTGCATCTAATGTTTAATATACTGTATTTGTCCAGTGTTGCTATTTATATGTGACTCAATTATTCTAATGAAATAAAAACTCTCCTTAAGTAAACTACATCTTCAATGACATTGTCCTCTCTCTGGTGATTCCTGCCAAATGTGGGTCAAGGTTGAATATTCAATGCAGAGATAACTTCATTCTTCTACACAGTGTCAGTTGCTGTTTCCAAACATGCTATGGCACAGGCCTGCATGAGTTAGCAAATATCTGATCTAGAGCCTTATATGTTTTGCTTTCCATAATACAAATAGTATTTAAAACATAATGTATGTTCAGATTTAAAGAATCCCAAGCTTTTGTAAGAGATCAAAAATGTATAGGGAAAGCCAGTTACTACTAGTTGTATTAAGTAGATGCCTTAAACAGAAACATCACACAGTCTAAGGCAAATGTTTATAAATACCACATTTCATATTCGCTGTCCTTTATTATCGTAATAACTTTCAGTATTCCACTAATATAACTGTAGAAATATTGATGATAACAGTAAAATTTTAGTCATACCAGCATTTAGCTTGTGACAGCAGCAAAATCAACAACAACAAAAAAAGACAACAAATCATAGCATCCATTTATCTACCTCTCAAAACTTTTTTTTTTTTTATCACGCAGAGGGGAGATATAAAAAATTCTGCACCAGATTTTTCTTTGTTTTACTCAAAAGTAAAAAGTTGTACATACATATGTATATTACAAAACAATACCATCTTAATAAATCCTGACTATACACTAACAGAAAAGTCATCAGCCAGCATCAAACTTACCTGAAACACAGGTTTCACATTGTGAAAGGAAGGAAATTTTTAGACCTGGGAAGGTGGCACCTATACAGTGTCTATGAAACTTTCTGTAGAGAACACAGTGACAACAGATTTACAGATTGCAACTTCATTTAGTTTACTATTTGGTTTCACACCTTTGAAGAAAGTGAATTTACAACAACCCGAATTAGCTTTGACTGTAGTAGAAAAATGGGCTTAATGTTACTATCAGGGAGATTTCTTCCTTTTCCACTCTGAGAGCATGATTCCCTTGCTCCATGGCCTATATATCACAAACATGTGACAGATGGCACTAACTGGCCTTGCGTACTAAAGAAAAAGAACTGGAAAAATATGCTTTTGGGAAATACACAAAACATACCTTGTGCTGCTGATTTTCTAAAATCTTCTTTTGGAATTTGTTCCAAACACCAGAAAAATATAAAAATTCAGCTCATGAGATACATGCTTGATAATGATATATCTGTTTCTACTGACTACAATCTTCTCAAAATCAGTGATTAAGTAAGAAAATGTAGTTAAAGCTGGTACTTTGCAGATAGTGTTTGCCGCATTTTATTAAGTTATTAAGATAATGGCTGAATACCACATCCACCCCAAGCAGATTGCTAAGTTTTAGTGAAACCTAGAGAGCTGTTAAACTGACAAAGTCAGCAACATAAACCATTCACCTCTTGCAGTTAAATATTATAAAAGCAGCTTTCAGGATAATGTAAAGCATCATATGTATTTTCTTAGGCTTCCTTTGGATCACAAAGAAGTAAAATAACTACTCTACAGCCACTGAAAGAATCCACATCCCCAAAAAAAAAGCTTATGACTTCTGCAAATTCCCAAACAGGCATTCCTTCACTTGGTGGGGGGGTGGGTAGAAGGAAACAGCTACCATTATAAGACTTCCCAAGAGTCATTTAGAAAGCAATATAGTTAGAGGTTAGTCCCAATGAAAAGGCCGCATATTGATAATTCCAAATGTTTTTATAGCCATCCCATTTATTAAAAGTTCACGGATTTAAAAATTACTGTCTAGAGAGAGAAGAGTCTACCATTCAGCTATGTGATTTTTGAATATATGTTCTCTCCATAAGGAATACCTGTTTATACAGCATATGTTCTCATGAATTTGAACACATTTGATTTATAATAGCTTTAAAATATTTAGAGTAGTTATTTTACCTTTCTCCTCTGAAGAAACTAAAGTCAGGCTATAAACCAGTGCTTTGGGACAAAATCCTTTTAAAAAAAAAATTTTTTTTTAGAAGTTTTTGGGTTTTGCATCTTATTACATGCTGAATTTTGGGTTGCATTTTCCCCCTAAAAACAATCAAGCAAAAAACCACTCTCTCTACCCTAACCAGCATCGCTCTAGGTTGCCTCCATAACTTTGGAACTATTGACCATGATCATTCTGTATTTTAACTTGGAAAGAAAATCATAAATTTGAGAAAATTTATTGGCTCACTGGCATTTATAGAATTTAAATGACAGATGCAAAATTTGCTTATAATTTTTAAATTAAAAATAATTCCTACTTGTCAATATTTCCACAGCAGATAAGATCTGCATCTGGTATATACTCTTTGGATTCAGAGAGTAGTCCAGGGAGATGGAACAAGGGACCAGTCTGCAGGACCAGCGCTCAGATCACCTCTTTAATTCCACAGGGCTGTTGCTCTTGACTGAGCCCCCAAGGGCTGAATGCCCCAAGGGAACTTTACAGCCTATTGCAGGTTCTTAATTAATCTCTCCCCAAGTGTCAAGGCATCATGTAGAGTGTGAGCAGCCCAGAGCAACCCCAACCCCATGGCCAGGAGAGTTTGTGGTGAGGGTCTGAACCCCCCTGGCTTCACTGAAACATGGTCCATGGGAAGGCTGAGGGGAGGCCCTCGGAGAGGCCAGGAAGGGACAGTCAGGGCTGTTGATTCCCTCAGGACATTTATATGGACATTTGCAGATGGTCTTGTTGGATCTTGGTATTTTGGCTTTTATTTTAGGCATTTAGAGGGTGTTTCAGATTTTGTTTATGGCCTCATTATGCCCTTCTTTCTCTACAGGTATCTACTGCTTCTTTTAAATTACAGCCAGTAGCTGCACTGACAGAGATAAAAGATACAGGGTGGCTTGTGAGTTATTTGCATTCACAGCAAACACTTGTGGACACAGTTAAAACAGCCTTTCTCTCTTGCCACCCACATAAATAGCTCTCAGATTGCGATTGATTTTTATGCTGTATGACATTTGAAATACAGCATGCTAATAAAAAAATAGACAGAAACCATAATCATGATTAAACAGAATCTAACCCACTTCACTCCACTGCAGCATCTGCCTGGTACATTTATCATAGAAGGACAGACTCCAGGCCAGCCTGAGACACTTCACAGCACTAGAAGCATTAAGAGCCCAAATGTGTTAAATAACCTTTAAAAAGTACAGTTGAGTAGGGCACACTGCTAGATTTTTCTGAAGTTCTTATAATTTTTAATCAGAAAAAATAAAAAAAGGTTTCATTTCCATTTCAATATGTATTGTTTTAAGAATGTAGGCACTACAGCATTTATTTCTACTTACATATTCTTTCTGGTTTATGGTCTTTCAAAAGTATAATTACTATAGAGCCTTTGTATTGCCAATTGTTAATCAATACTTGTGAGAAAATATAAAGGATTTATTCTCCCTACAGAATTATTTTATAAGCAGTATAATATCTACTCAAACAGGTAGAAAATTAACATGTGCAAATTTCACTGCGAGTCACACAGTTCACCCAGTTCAAAGCTATGTTTTATGTGCTTTTATATTTGCTACTCTTGCCTTTAAGACATAAGTTTAGATTTACCTTTCACAACTGAATAAAATCAAATTTCATTACAGTAGATCTGCCAAAGAAAGAACTGGTTTAAATATCTCTTTAAGTAAACAAAGAAAACAGATCCAAAAGGTACTAGCTAAGAAAAACAAACGCCAGGGGGAAAAAAATTACCTTTGCAATTCCTTAATCTTTTAGGGTGAATTATATGCCTTTGGACTATATTCCCTGACTGATACTTTCACTTTAATGTGTGACAGAGAGAAGCTGGAAAACATGCTATGAAGAGAAAGCATTGATTTGTGGCTGTTCTGCACTAACAGCTTCCTAGGGACTAATAAAATAAGTTAGAGCTTAATAAAATGACTGATCTTTCATTCAGGGTAACAATGAACCTTAGCCACCAAGTCAAGCCAGACTCATTATTCTAAATGACAATCCAAAAAGGCAAAGCAGAAGATACATTTCGCCCTCGATCCAATATATACAAGAACATAAAAATTCCTTGATCCAAAGATGAAATTTTAATTTGGCATAGCAGTGACAAACTTATTTGGTCCACACTCCCTTCTAGCTACTAATCCCTCAGTGAGTACACCTAAAATTTGTAGAGAAGCTTTGGATAGAATGTTGATAACATAACCCAAGAGAAGTTAAGAAATTTCAGATCCATTTCTAGCTCTCAGGCAAAAAGTAGTACCCAGTCAGATCAAATATACATATTTTGTTCATTTTTCTATGTCAAACAATGAATATAAGGAAAAAGAGCAGACAAGTCAACAGGATAACTTCCAACACTAGTCTAGACTTTGTGACTTCTTGAGCTGGATAAATCTGTGTGTCATTAGAAACCATAAATGGATTTGTTTTCTAAGTTTATCCAGTCTGCCCCTGAAGCCATGAAAACTTCTGGCATCCATAATATGCAAATAGTTTTATAGTTTGGCTATGAAAAAATTGAAGAACTTGCTCCTGCTGAATCTGGTGCCTACCACTTTCCTCTGATACGTCGAAGTTTTGTACTAGAATAGAAAGATAATCTAATCTTGCATGTCTTAGTCATAATACTGCAAATTTACAGACGGCACTTCGAACAGTTCTTAATCACCCTCTTTCTAGACTGAATAATCTTCCTATACTCAATTTTTAACCATGTATCTCCTGTTCTATAATGATCCTTTCTTTATATTCTTTGAGGCATCAATGTTGTATACAGTATTAATGATATGAGTGAAAGATGGACTTAAGCAATGCATAAGGATGTTCTCTGTTTCACTTTGAATTTTCCACTCGTTCGTACTTGGTTTGTTTTTGATCACTGCTAAGCCCTGAGATGTTTATTATGGAGCTACCCATCATAAGAGGTCAATGTTTTTGAGAGGTCAATGTTTTTGATGATCAAATCACTTCACTTTTACGAATAATAGTCATGAAAGAAAACAATTACAAATTCAAGGATAGGCTTCTTCAGCTTTAGTTACAACCACTAGCAGCCAGGTAAGAATTTGCATTTCAAATATCTAAGAAAACCATGTTTTAAAGAGGCATTTTTAAAGATACAAGAAAGCATTTGATTTAATTCCAGCACACAGTAAATTACTTTTTTTTAATATAATAAATTTAACAAAGAGAAGTTGATGCTCAGCAAAATAAAGGTCTTCCAGAAATAGATTTTCAGGAATAGCAAAACATGAAACCTTCAAAACAGCTTAATTCTAGAAAAACCAGAAGTAATAGAATTTTGACATTTCAAGACTCAGGGTTTTGTGCAATTCCTTGGTTACTTCTTTACAGTGTTTATTCCCAGAACTGTTACTTGTTGCACAAGTCTACTTTACCTATTTAGAGTTTTGTGGACAGTGGGGTTTCTTTGGTTGGTTGGTTGTTTTTTTTTTTAAATCCAAAGATGCGTGGAACAGATTTATCAATATTATATGAGTAAATTTTAGCAATAAATTAATTAAAACTGTGGAATATTTAATAGTATTACAAATTGCTTGTAAATACTATAAATATCAGCTTGATCAAAATGTCATCTGCTAAGCTTATCCAAACAATTTTTCTACGATTTTCACTAAAAAAATATTTTCTTCAGTCAAATTTATACCCCTTGAGGAATTTTCCAGCAGTTTTAAAAGGAATCAATTAAAAAGAACAGAGAACTTACAGTGTAAAGGCATCAATTACGTCTCCTGCAGATCTTGTCATCTCAAAGTAGGTTTGCAGAATGTTGACGGTTCCTGAAAGTGCTTCATGTCCACAGCCACAGAACAGTGCGACTCCAGCATAGAGCAGGATGGTAGCAATCAAAGATGCATAGGGAATGCCTCCCAGGCATTTGATGCAACATTCGAAGCATCCTACAAAAAAAGAAAAAAAAAATCTACTAAATTATATCCAAAAAGCAAAAATAATGTTTTACTCATGAGAAACACTTCTGAAAATTGAAGACTGTAGGCCAAAGAGAGTTGAGGTCAAGTATAACAACCCATACTGTCAGAAAACCTGTGAAAAGTTAACCCAGCTTCTGAGTTTTCTCAGTCGCTACTTCACCCATTAAATGTAGATATGCCATCTGATTAATATGAAAGGTTAAACAGTTAATTCCTTGCAGAACCTCATGATTTTACTCAGAGCAAGTTACCATGTCAGTACTAGGTTATATCTATATTCACTGTTCCTGCTGGTCACCTATGAGACTACTGAGGAGGACTCTAATAACAGGAACACCATCAAAAAAAAAAAAAAAGATATTCGATTGGATTCCTTCCACTTTATTCCAATTTTCGGACATACACTTCTGACAACAGAACTGCTCCTGCCTGCAACAGCAGTTCCTTGTGTATCACTCAAATACCTCACAAGAATAAATAAAGACATCCACCAAAGAGCACAGAAATAGAAAAAAATATAGTTGAATTTTCTCTCAATACATTTTACTCTGTGTGATGTTTCTTAAGTGAAGGTAATTGCTCTTGAGTTATAAAATACCAACCTCTTGTCCCACCATCAGAGTGTCTAAAATAGTACCCAGTTCCACAAAAAAAAATTTCTTCAGTAAGTGTGCTCAAGTTTCTGGCAATACCCTGCCTAGTTCCATGAATGCAGCGTCTCTGACTCTTCCAAACCTCCTCAATGCCATAAAACCTCTTACATCACATGGAACCCTTCCTATTCCCTTCTGAAGGGACAGAGAAGGTGGGAACCACTGGCTGAGAGAAGATGGACATTGACTCAGTAATTACCATCCGTATTTTCTCCTAAGCACTATCAGTTTATAGCAAAAAGGACTTGGTTAGAAAACAAAGTGGGGCATATAGATTTTAAGTATTTACATAGACAAAGACCAATTAAAAATTACATATACGATGTTTAGCAGGTATGAGTTAATATATTTTAACTTGTTCCAAAGGCTTTATGCTATGCTAAATCATAGTACCAGAGATATATCTGAAGAAAAAAGCCATTCTTTAAAGACAGTATGTTTACTTTCATTATGTCTAATTCTCAAATGTAGCTTCTCTATGTGATTTCATATTTTGTCCCTTATTTGGTATGTTTCTATTCCCTTTAGCCTAGATAAGCCAACTAATAATTTCCTCTGTCTGTTAAAACCTTTATTTACTGCTTTTAATGAACTACTATTAAATAGTCATATCTATTTGCTTAGTATTTATATAAATATAAATTTATATACAAGATACCCTCAAGAGAACAGTTTAAGCCATTTTCAAATATATATATATTTTACCCAAATAGAAACCCCTTGCAATTTTCTAAATATAAGTAATATTATGAAAGGCAGTATTCAAATGACTGGATAGCTCCTGGTAAAAAAATATAATGTACTAAACATTGAATATACCAAGTATATAAAAGACAAAATAATATCCAAGTATGCACGTTAGTTGTTTAAAAAGAGAAAGAAAGCTATGACTTGAGACTACTTTTAAGGACAACTTACTGTATCAGAGCCAACTGTGAAATGCCAGAGGTAAAATGTGCAAATCCATACATTTAAAATGCTGACAAAGTCTTGCTGAGTAACCAGTTGTACAAGTCACCCACCTCAAGCATCCACCACACAGGTCCATGGGTATAAAACATTCCAGGCTTTTAGATGAGAGCATTCCATCTCCCCCCACCCCATCTCTGAGTGCATACATTACTGAGTGAACAGCAAATAATCCTTGCAATTCCTGCCATTCCACTGCACTGGCAGCAGGCAGCTGTCCTCTTCAGCCGCACATGGGTTTGGATGTCCAGGGATCACTTTGAGTCTTTCTTCAGTGACAGAATATGGGGGGTTTATACCCAAGGACTCTGTCCTTGTTTTATCAGTGCAAGATCTTAGAAAAATGTATAAATGCTTCTGGAGTTATTAATTCTGCATGCAGATAACTGCAGGAATCTCTTAAAACTCCTTTTGTCCTGTTTTCTTAGATTACCCTTAATAGTAACAACTGTGATTACTTCTTCAGTGTTTAAAAGACTATAAAAATACTGGAAAAAATAATTCTACTGGAAAAATTACTGTCTTTAAGGCAAAAAACCTAAGAAATAAATATTTAAAATAAGTTAATTGAACAAGAACTATGGGAAAATACATAGTTACCTGACATCAGAGTTTATCACAAAACACCCATTGCCATTTTCATCATAGAATAACAGCAGAAAAGCCTCAGAATACTAGTACCACTGTACATCTATCAACATCATTTAAGAAAGTAAAAAAAAGAAGGGGAGAAATGAGAGTAGGGCAAAACTAGGAATGATGTATGAGGGCTTGTAAAGTCAAAGATGCAAAAATAAGATAGACCTAAATATTTTTAGGGACACATGGACTTTAGGGAGTGTTTCTTATTATTGCAATAGCTTGGGGCAGGGAAGAAGAAGAGAGATTTCATAAAGATTTCTTTTTCCCCTTCTGAGAAAGATGAAACGGGAGAGAAAGTTGTGTGCACTCTTGTCTGGGCAAAGTTGGCTCTGCATTACCTCCTGAAGCTGCTGCACCTCTCTAGGTCCAGTGAGTGTTGAGCACACGCCCTGATGTCACAAATTTGGATGTCATCAAAACCCACAGCCAGTGATATTGCTTGGGTTTTATTATAGTGAAACAGTGTAAAAGTATAGTAAAGTAGCATATCCAAGTAAAAACAATTTAATGGAAGATGCAATAATGTACAACCCAAGGAAAAATTTAATCAAATATAAATCAAATTTTCCCGCCATCGCTTCAGAAATTGTAAAATACCAAATTTATAGTTTGTGAAGACATACTTCTATTCAACCTCTCACATTAAAACTGTTCATATTTATAAGCCTTTGACGGAAACTTTTAGTGGTCTATTTCACCATCTCGAGATCTTTTCATTCATAAAAAATGAAATACTGGGAAAAAATTAATTCAGCCACATGAAATTTTCAAATAATCGTATCTTGTCAAAGCCTTGCTCATTTATTTAGCTCTTCCAAAGCCTTACTACTACCTTTCTCACTGCTTACTTCATGAGTAACTTTAGAGTTTTCAGTGTTGTCAAATCAACTCAAAACTAAAGAAAAGCAGTGAATCAGCACAATGATTTTCAAATGGATATTACACATCATTCATACACCACACAAGGTAGTGTGCTATAGGTAATATCTGCTCCAATTCTTTTCTTTCAACTGTTCAGAATGTGCAAATGGCTGTTTAATACCAGAACAATAGAAATGCTATTTCAACCTGCAGAGGGATATTGAATCACCAGCACAGAGTGTGACTCAGCTGTGAGATATGTGTGTATGTCTGTGAGAGACAGGCAGTCATTCACCTCTCCCAGCACCCTCTTCACAAAGCAGTTAACACATACAGCCACAGAAATAATTACTAGGAAAGATGAAAAAGATTGTATGCTCCTTTGATGTTTGTTCTCATCTTCAAATACAGTTTTCAGTACTTTCCAAACTGTTCACTCTGCACAATAAGCTTGTGCTATATAATTCAGCATCTACCCTTCTTATTTTGCTTATGTGTTACCAATGTTTTTCCTTCAGGTAAAAATCAAAATCTTCTGGGACCACGTCTTCACCAAAACTGTAGGAAGTAATCGAAAACTATCCTTTTTTGTAGTTTTCAACATGAAGGTCCGTACTGTTCTTTTTTTCTCTATTTTATTGAAACCATTCCATAGAGAAAATTTAGTCATGAAATACACAGGAGATGACAAGACAAGAAATTTTATTTTATGCAGACAAAATAGAACTCCAGATACTGGCTATATTCAACTATCAAAAAACAACACATTAATGTTGCATTACATACATCCATTTCCAGTCAACAAACATCTCATAGACAACTACCTCTTTGTTCCTCTTAGTACAATTATTATTGCCTATATCATAAATATTCTTAATATAGATATCTAAACTTCCTTCTACAGGCAAATCTGAGCAAATCTCTTATAGTTTCTGGGGTTGGGGTGTAAATATTCTATCTCCAAGTGCATCAGCCAAAAAAAAAGTCGACTTTCTGTTTAAACAATCTCTACATTAAGAAGGCAAAAAAAAAATTAGATATCAAGCAGAAAAAGAAATTTTCCCTGTGATTTGCATCTAATTATGCACACAAATTGCATCACCACAATAATTTCTTTGTTTAAGTGTTAGTGATATGTGAACTCTTTCTCCTCAGGGTAGATCAGGACATATAACTAACATAAAATACTCAATCCATTCCTGCTGAGTATATTTAAAAGAAAAAAAAAAGATTCAGGACTTGCATCTCTCGCCACTTCTATTGTGAAAGTGATGTTAAACCTATGATATCAGAACCATTTTCAGAATGCTGTTATGCTACTGTCTTTTACATAAAAGGTTAGGAAAACCCATTCATCCCAGATATTAACATGAAGAAAATAAATATTAAAAAAATATATATAGAAAGTAAACATAGAAAATACAGAAGGATATTCTGGTTTTGATTTTTTTCATCCTTTCCAACTCATTTGCAGCTGGAACACCTAAATGACCAATCAGAGACTCAAGTCCAAAGAATTATTGAATAATCACAGATAATTACATCTCCAATGGGAACAAGTACCTCTGAAGAACATACGACATATTATTAACATTTTTTCTTGAATTATTTTTCTTCAAGAATTTTCTATATAACATTAGAGGACAGGACATCAGAGTCCAAGTAAAATACCAGAGAACTACATAAATTTGAAACAGAAAACAAAATAACAAAATCTTCTGCGTCTTCCACGCCTGGCTAGGCATGCATTTTCTTCATATCTAAATTTGTACCACTTGTCACACAGCTTTCAGGGCCAATCAACTCAAATACAGTTATGTAGCCCCATCATGAAACATGCAGATTTACTTCTGAATTCTATTAAGCTAGACTTAAGCTCAAGTCAAACTACTGTTATGTAATACTTTAATTGATAAACACATCCATAAAAACACAATGTATTGAACAAAAAGCAACACTTTTTACTTATATCTCATACCCTCAAATTACTCAAGATGTGGCATGACTTCGTGATCTGAAATTGGTCTCCAGGACATCACAGTATAGCAGCAGGTAGAAGCAATACAGCTCCCTCAATACTATCCCAAGGACAGAAGAAAGACAAGACATTCACAATGTGGTTTTACAAAATGGCAAATGAGGTGAAGCAACATTTGAGAATGAATCATCAAAGATTCCCCCCTGTGATTTGGAAAACCTCCTAAAGAAGTGTTGCATACACAACCCCATGTGAATGGTCCCAGGCTCATGAATGGAATACATCCCCACTCTGCTCCACCCTCTCCCATTATGCAAGACCTACTGGAAACTAGACCAGTAATGCTTGCAACTGAAATCGTTTCGTAGTCTTGGTCAGGAGATTATTTCTCATTTAGCTTAACCTTTGAGAAGAATGGGTACAAGTACAGAATTACCTATCAAGCAACAAAAAGTAAAATTACCACAAAATTAATTCTAATATCATGACTGCTATGACTACAGTGAATAAGTAAATTAGACATTGAACAGTTGTAAGAAACATGTGTAGAAAAGCAAGAATAATGTCCCAACAAACACAAAGGGATTTTAGGAAATAGGCAACTAATTCCATGAAAATAAAAGACCAAATACAAATGTATCCTTTTACACATTAAGTTGTGTATCATTACTGGATCTACTTTGACTTGCTTTCACAGTGTGACTGCATGTTAGCTAATCAGATATCAGCTAAGACTGAAAATGAAAATGTTAATCCCTAGGCTTTTATAGTCATTCTGCAGTTAATAGTTGCTTCAGTCACTGCACTCAGTGTGGCACCAAGGCTAAGAGGAATCATAAAGACATTTTCCTATTTAGATGCAAAATGCCTCAAACTAAATTGACATACCTAACGCTGAGCCTTGTCAAAATCACTATAATGTGTTTTCATGAGAATCCCAGTGGCCAAGATGACGACTTTATGCAATAGAGATATGGTCTGTTAGGCTGGATCTTGGAAGCAGCTCCCACAAACCCAGCCCTTCACCAGATCACTGTGCTTGTATTACCTTATACTGAAAAAAAAAAAATCCCAGAAATCACCTTTGTGGACTGGATAGGATAATATTGCTGCCCAGGGAATTATGTGAAGTATAAACACCCGCAACTTGCAGCCAGAAACTGCTCTGTAACATCTCACACTATATCTCCTTTGACAAAAAAGCAACAAAATATTTACCTTCGCAACGTCCATCCAATCCATGCTCTGATCCTCTAACTCAGAGAAATGTTCAGTCATAAAAAGAATATGACTTCACAAATTTGAATGATACTGGCATTATCACACCATGGACATATCTGGTCTACACACAAATATCCCCCAATGGCCCCAAGCCAACAAAAAAAATCATAATTTTGCAGCATAAACCCCCATAATTTTCCACCCTGTTTACTACTACATTTTGCCTATAGGTTGATACAAAGGACTTTTGCTAACATAAAAAACCCCAATAAAATCCTCGAAAGAGTTTTCAAAACAAAAATGAAACGAATAAATTCACACTTGTAATAAAGTGGTCTGAAAATGCAGCATTAATAGCTAAATGTGTGAGTCAGGAATTCTTTAGTGACAAAAAATTCAGCTTTAAAATTGTTTTCTTATGTGGCTAAATGCTGAAATATTGAAATCGAAGCAATAATAAAGTATATGATCCTTCAACGTGTTTTGAAATGCAGAAAATATTTGGAATCTTCTATGTAGTCATTAAAGCAAAATGACTAGAGTGGACACAGTCTAAGGAACATAACTGAGTTCAGTTCAGTTTAACCTACCATTTTTGAAAAAAAAAAAATTGAAATAATCAACTGCTCATTTACTCTATCCCATAAGAATACAAGATTGCTCAGTACTTGTATTAGGAAAAAATACTGTAAAAATTTTCTAAACTGAACTTAATTATTTGAGAAGTTTTAATTAGAGATTTTGGAATTCTTATATCAGCCTAGGTCAGTAGTCCAATGTAAATTCAAGGGTTTCTTGGAATGCAAGGGGATTTTTTTATTTTTAAGTTTTTAAAACCTCGTGGTAACAACACCAATATTTTTAGAAGAGAAAATTGTGCAGCAATTTTTTTTTTCAAAATGAAAATAAATAAGACTTTCAAAGACCTAATTTACAAATTCATTTATAAATAACTTTTTTATCCTTAGTGCACATGCAAATATTAAAGTTCTTTCTTTCACGCTTATTTTAATTTGAAATATGACGATCTGGGGATTACATGGTATTTTAATAAAACACAGTACATTACACAAAATCCCTCCCTCCCTTTCTCATATGGATACTGTCTTGATCTGAGTAACAGATAACAGTTAATTCTGAACAATGGTAATAGAATTAGTAGATTTTTTTGTACACTGCTTAATATTAATTGTGATTTCATCCAGACCTTTTCCTTGTTCTTGTCCCTTATTAAGCATTCAATACTCCAGCTCAATTTATAGTGTTTAACAAACTGTACTCACTTTGGAAAAAAAGTAATTCAGCAAGATTACTAATAATCATGGTATCTCTTACATCAGAAATATAACTTAGATTTGCATTGAATGTATTGAACACATTTTTTTCACTTATATCCAAGGCAATTAAATCTCAAACAGATTGCTTATATAGATACCTGATAATTCCCTGTCCTAATTTAGAGTTGGAGTAAAGTAAAACAAGCTACTTTGCCAAAGAGAAGAAATATTGTTTCAAGAAGCCTTCATCTATAAAACTTAGCTGTTCAAACTGCGTTTTGCAAATCCACCTTGCCGAGTGACCTATATCTATGTTACCATTAACTGATACAACCAACTTTCAAAGCCAAATTAAAGAGGTATTTTATATTTGGGCTAAATTATATTAAAAATAAGTTTTCAGCTATGTTTAAATACACAGCATAAGGACCCATGATTTTAATTCTTATTGAAGCACAAAGTGTGAAAACAAACAGCAAGGAAGAAGAGATCCTCTCTTTCTCCTAGTTTAGCAGTCACATGTGTGTACTAATCCCAAGATTACAAACAAGATTCTCTTCTTCCATCAATCTTAACTGCTCTGAAATGTAGAGGGGGAAAAAAAAAAACCCAAACAAGCTACCTACAGCCTCTCTTCCTGAATAACTGAAACACAGCTTAGGATAGCTAATATGAATAAATATACATATATATTTATATATGCACATACAACAATCCATTTTCCATCAGGGTGGACTATACTCTTTTATCAATAATCAAATATCTTGGTGACTTCCTCTGTTGTATGGAAGTAATCTGCCAAAGTATTTGTTGAAGTCCAATAACTCTCTAACGAATGATGAGAATCACTGGCTACCACACATTAATAAAAGAGCGCTGTGAAGCAATACGCCTGATTAGTGCCTTTTGACAAAATGCAGATCTAAGTTGTAGTGACACCAGAGAAACAGTGGCTTGGCAGTAAAGTCTCATCATGAGTCATGATCAAAGGTTTAGGGTTCATGTAGAGAAGGTATATTCCAACCTTTAGCAGAAACTGCGGAACACCCTGAAGAGCTACTTTGTATTTTCTTTCCTACCCCCTAACTCTCAAACACGTTTTTAAAGCAAAATGCCTCATTTGCTTTGCCAGTCAGACAGGAAACTAATCTTTTCATCACTTGAGTGTTCTTTATTTTTTCTTCTTTGATGGACAGGTAAATGATCATCCTCCATGCTGTATGCCTCTTTCAAGGTACCAGCACTACCTCTCCCAGCCCTGTCAATTGTAATTCCAACAGAGAACTAATTTAAGCAAAAGCTCCTGGCTGCACACCTCACAGCTTGTCAAAGAAATTGGCTCAGCTATTATTTAGGTCCCTACACAAGGCTCCATTTAGTAAGGTATTGAGAATGTGCTTGGCTGAAAACCTGTGACCTGTCCAATTGACTTAAAATCAAATTAACACCATAACTTCAATACAATATATAGAATATGATGTAGGTATCCAGAACTAGATGAAATTACACCAGATGATATGACTCCCTCATTGTTCCACCTCATACAAAAAAAATTCGTATGAGATATTTATAAATGCCCATGGTTTCGTTTATCTGTGCCGAAAGGGCTAATGCTTCTGGTGAGAATGAAACACATTATTAAGAGAAAATATGGGAAAAGGGACCTGTACATGCTTGAGAAGATTGATTTTATCAGTATTAGTATTGCTTGCAATCTAAACCAATGCAAAATTTTCAGTAAAAGTATCATTAAATTAAAATAATTTAATTATCTGCATGCAAAAATTTATACATTCACACCTTGGACAGAAATGAATACTCATATTTTGGACATTAATGATTACAACAATGTACAGAAAACTGTGTTGTGATTAACTGTTATAGAGTCTTTAGTACATTAGGTTTCATTGCTATTTAATGAGACAGATCTTAATCTAGCAGTTAATAAGTATTAAAGTTACTGACACAGAGCAGTCACTGCCTAAAATACAAATCATTCAGGCGTAACATAGTCAATCTTTATAATCTTAAAACAACGTTCTGACTGATTTAACACAGACAACATTTGTCAGCCTCAAAACCACTCTAAAACTAAAGGGACAGGAATAAAACAAACTAGCTTCACAAACATAATACAAATAAAGAAGATGTGGGTTAGTTAATTCAAAGAGTTTGCCCATTACATGCACCCTACAGATCATTTATCTAAGATTTTTACAATAAATAAACAATTTGTTATTGTTAATAAATGGGGTTTATATATATATATATACATATATAT
>WBMY01000073.1:8576-117717 GCA_013397315.1 Donacobius atricapilla | reverse complement strand
AAAAAAAAAAAAATAGAACAGAGACAAACACATTTGAGGAAAAATAATTTACTAATGTAAAAGATGTGGATATATGTGTATCCATACCACACTTATGTATAAGTATTTATACAATTTAATTTAGGTTAAACTCTAGGTTTTTTGAGAAAGAATTGGAGAAAATGTCTTTTCTACTGTATCAATTTTTATGTCCATGGCAATTATTTCTAGGCAATTCTGTCTAGGATTTCTGGTAAGCTTTAAAATGTCATTATTCCAGGCACACACCTTCACCTACATTTACATGTGAGAACAAAGCTGTGTTGTACTCAACAGCTGCTACAGTGTGATAACAGGCTACAGTCACAATACTCACCATGGGAATACATACAAAATTTTTTAAATGGTAGAAACAGATCATTTGTGATATAATAACATCCATACAAACCACAAGTAGATAATTAATTTATTTTGACTGCCATTACACTTCTTTTAGAGGTAGTGAAGGAGTTGCACAGAGCTATACAGCCAGGCAAGTGACTTTTGCCTACTTTAACAGGTATTTTGGGCAATGCTTTCACCCACTTACCCCAAATATTTCAGAAAAATGTTCCTTTAAACCAATCTGTTGGAAGGGTCATTAGGATTTTCACAGCTTTTTAAAGTTTGGGGAGGTCTATTTTTTTTTTTAATGTTTTAGCATTTTCAAATGGATTTGTAAATTTAAGCTATCATTGTTTCTTTATCTCTTTTTACATAAAAGATTATGATAAAGGCAAAATTAAAATTGACACTTTTTTTACAAAGCCACGTGATTTCTCTGAACTAAGAACTAATAAAATAAAGTGAGATTTCACAACTTTAGCTGCTCCAGGATAGAGAGGTAGCATACAGAGCAGACAAGTGACATTCCTAGTATTTTTAGACTTTAAGGAAACAAGATAGGGGGTTAGGCTTTGGTTCATTGTATAATTTTCCATTTCTATTTTTTTCCAATGTATTCTAAATAAAGATCAGACAGCCTTCTTACTTTGCCTCCTGCATAATCTCTTCTACCTGGAGGTATTTGCAGAGTTCTGAACCTTTCATTTGTAATTGCATATATTATCTGAATTCTAGACAAGCTTATTCTCATTCATTTGCCAAGTACCTGGACTATGCCTTCTCTGAACATGCAACACATGAAATCAAGCTGAGAGCAGTAAACATCCTATAGGGAGAAACCCAAGGATTTGGAAGAGAGCTGTTTTGCGGGCCAAATCCTCAATGCATGTGAAATGAAGTAGACTAAAACACTGAATTTTAAGTGAACGCTGCATATTCTGATTAGATGTCAACAACATAAAGAGCCTACCAATCAGCTGAAGATTAACCAATTAACGATGCATAAGAGAAATATGCAAGTTATTGGCATTTACATTTTGATAAGAGTTTACAACCAGATGTCATACATGACAGCAGAAACCAGGACACTGGTTTACTCTTTAATTTATTGAAACAACATTGATTTGAGAATTACCATTTTATGAACAGGATATTATCTAACAGGGAAAGCTGCAGTATTCTCTGTTTGCTAAGACAAAAAAAAATGAGCAAACTGCAAACTCATGCATATAATGTTATAAAAATATTGTAATTATAAATACTTTGCTCTTAACATTGCACCATGGTTGGTGTGGATTTACAACACTGTTTTCTTAGTTTACTGAAAACTAATCCTTGAGTCTTTTTCATTACACAGAGCCAAATCTAACAGTACCTGAGAGCAGATGAATGCATGGAAGTTCACTCCACAATCAATGATCTTCTCCCCACGTGAAGATTTCAGAGCTCTGTGTACCGCAGGCAAACGTCACTAGGGAGCATTATGAAAAGCATTCTAACTGCTATTGTAACAACTATAATTGACTCTAATTCCACATGCTGCAAATAAATATCATGGGAAATTTGCGAAGTTATGCCCGGATCACTGTTAGTCAATCCACTGCATTCTTATAAAAAATAGAACCTGACATTCTTTTCCATTTTAATGCAAGGAGCATATCAGTGTGCTACATGGGTTTTGCCAAACAGCTTTCAACCATGGCATAATAGTAACCAGGCTAGGTTACAGACACCAGTGCAGGGAAAAAGAATTCAGCCGCCTCCAGGGATTTCATCTGCTTCCTGGCCAAGCAGAAATCTTCCAAAGAGATGATGGAAAAAAAGAAATCAATTTACAGTAAATTGTTCCCTTGCGTAGCTAACAAAACTCACCAAGTTCTGTGAGTACAGTAGTTTTTTTGAATAGCTGGAGAGTTCCTGGTGGGCAAATCTCAGCGTGGATGCAGGGTGCATAGTCAGGGAAGCAGATGTGTACTCACTGAGTATATTAAAGGGTAAATATTTAGAGTTCCAGCAATGGTTCAAAATTACCTTATGTATAAGACCTCAAAGGCTCCAAACAGACATTACTGACTAGGTTCCATATAACAGCACATGCAGACACTCTATACAGTGCAGGCAACATCTTCCTTTTATAGTTACATAATTCCTCATACATCTTTCCCTATTCTTATTCAACATTACACACTAATGAGGGCTTACATAGCCAAATATAAATATTGGGGGAAAGGAATTATTTGCTTTTCTCTATGGGAAACACTAAAAAACTTCATTTATCAGGCTTGGTAAACTGAAAATTCAGGCCACTCCCAGGGGACTCAGCATTACAAACTATTGAAGAGTCTGAGTGAAGTAAAATTCTTACACTACTTACATAGACCTTTAAAGAGAATTTCAATAACCAAATCAGAAAATTAAGAAGTCCTGAGTAAGCCAAGAGACCAGGTAATACAAGATACAAGGTAATGCAGATGAAATGGACACTACTTTTCCTTTTTTATCATTTGCGAGTAATATGTAAGTAAAAATGCTTCTCCTACAACCCAATAAATTCACTTTATGAGCCAGTGGCCTTCTGGATAAAGTATAGTAAACATTACCTGCAATCATATACAGTGGCCACCAGAAACCCATCTTCAGATTCACAACTGGATTTTTTTTTTTTTTAAGTTTGCTTGGGCTCTGAGCCATGAAAGAATGACATGTGCACAGTACAAAGCAACTTGCATGATATGAGTAACTGTACAGTTTTATGCAAATAAATTGCCATTAAGGGACAGTTCTTGGAGAGAAAAGCAAAGAAAAATCTGCAATTTCCATAAATTGCCAAATATAACAACTAGAAACTTGTATTTGCTTGCCGGTATAAAAGACACATGCTTTTTTTCCCTAAACATTTGGTTACAAAGTAACAGACAGTTTAACCTTGTATTTGCAAATAAATCTAACTTTCATACATTTAAAATTCTGACGGGAGAGGACCAGGAAAACAGGGACAAACCAGCATGATTTTTTTTCATCAGACTCTCAACTTTTCTGTAGGTTAGGATACCACAGATACATGAAGGTTGGCACTGCATTTTGCCAATAAATTCCAGTAAGCTCAGTAAAAAAATCCTAATGAATTTTCAAGTAAATGTCCTCTAATGACAGAGAACCGTTCATTTCCACAAAGCAGAAATGGCAATACATTTATTTGAGCTCATCTAAGTGACCTTAAAAGACTTCTGTTTTCTCAAATAGTATCTTCTGAGGAATATCACTCTAAAGAGCCATGAAAAGGTCAATATAATGCTTTAGATAATGATGATAAATAAGCTAAGAATCCTTTCAAAACTTGGCCATGCCTTCAGACAGAAAGTGTACATTTCAGATCCACTCAACTGATATTTAAAAAAGAAGTCAAAGACTTCAGAAAGTATCTAATATGGTGGGGCAAATACAATAAAGGAAAACTGCAAAACATGCATCAGGGTGCATCTTCATCCAAACATACTGCATTCTAGTAAAACTCCTTTCTTTTGGAGACCAGATGGCATTTCAGCATGGAACAATTTGCAGCTCTGCTGATGAAAGATTTTTTGTACTTTTTTTTTTTTTTTTGCTTCAACCTTTTTTATTTTAAACCTTACTACAGCTTGAAAGACTCCTACCAACAAGCTTTTGAAGAGCTATGCTGGCTGAATGGGCTCCAAAATTGCACTAAAAAAAGAAGACAGTTCATTTTCTAGATGATGCCCACTCCCACACACCTAAAGTTAGGATGGTTAAGTATCACCAAAGTGTTTGTTCACATTCTGCTCCATGTGCAGTTTTATATCAGAGTAAACACCCAGTACAATGCCTGGGAGTCTGGTACAACATTTATTTCTCGTGCAGTGTTAAGTTACGCTGTCACACATACAGTTTCCCATCCTGAAAAGCTATTCCTGACCATTCTACTGGTGTCCAATGCCAGATGGGCCTCAGGAATCACTCAATATGTTCAAGTTAATTTTTTCTGATTAAAAAATCGAAAAGAAGATGATTATTCTAATTACTCATTAGAAGCACACCTTTTTGCAAAGACAAAAAGGATTATAATTCCTCATTAGAAACATATACAAAAGTTTTATTTTCCTGGTCACATGCACAAACAAAATTGACTGATAGAAATTTATGGTTTCTGTTCTCAAGACCTCTAGGAATATCTTTTCTGAGGGATAAAGAAAATCTCCAGTTGACTACTATCCAAAAAAGCTTGGACCTTTTAAAGGTCAGTAGCAGCATGTTATAGGTCCTCCTGAGATGAATATTTCTGCAGTCATCAATGCACTTGTATTACAAAGACAAGACAAATACAAATGTAGAAGTCTGTAAAAACAGGATCAGTTAAAAAAAGACAACTGAATGAAAAGAAAGCTAACCTGCATTAAGAAACAAGTTAGACTAGCTATACTGTTGAAATTACAGAACCATTATTAATACTGTTGTTAAAAATAAAATTTCAAAATAAACTCTTTCAAAATAATAATATTTTTCAAAGGTTCCAAATATTCAGAACAATCAGGGAAAGTTAATATGCTGTGATTTCTTTACATAGGAAACCTTTAAGAATTTTAAGAAACTTCTAGCAAAAAGGCATGCATTGTTGTCTCAGTAGGTGAGAAACAGACTTACACTGACATTGGCAACAAAATATGAAGTTGTTGCTTGTCAAAATCAGTTAAAATGTTAGAACCTGCTTCTATCGTGCAGTTTGCATTTCCAAATCTATAGTCTTGACTTTCACTATGCTATGTTTTAGCTGTAGGCATTTGTGTGACAACTGTAGGTAAAATGGAGATGTACAGTATCAAAAGTCTCTAAGAACTACATTATCTAGAAGACCAGTTTTTAAAACTCCAGGAATAGTTTTATTCTACTATTTTATATGCCGTAGGAGCACAGTATCAGATTACCTTAAAAAAGATCCTAAAAGAAAAACATAGGCTCAATATGTCATCACAATTTTCTCTATTAAAATGCAAATAGACGCATGTTGTAATGATTTATGTTATGAAAAAATATTTATCACCAAACCCATGACTATATGTCAATATCTCCCCTGCCTGCAGAACAAGAAAGAGAACAGTACTGTTTTTTTTGACCAACTATAGGCAGCTGTCAGAGTACAGGTACTTTGCACTTTACCTTCTCCTAACCCCAGCTGTTTTTCACCTGGGATCCCTTCTTTCCTCTCTACAGTCCTCACAAGTAGATTTACACTGTCCAGTTTCTCCAATAGCCATGGTTACCTTCCCTAGCTACAGAAGCATTTTCCATGGATTATGCATATCCTGAACAAATGTACTACACAATGAAAATAAAAGGGCTGTGAAGGCAGCTAGGGATGGAGGAAAAAAAAACCCCTGCACTTACAAGAGAGTACTATTCAGTGGATAGAACCAAGACAGTGTAAGTTGAATTTTATGAAACTCCTTAGGTCAGTTTTTTCATTAAAACCTGTGCTTAAGACCACATTATGTTGTTAGTGTTACTTCAGACTTCCTTTTAGGATGGAAAAGTCTTAACAAGAAGACAGAACAAAGGAAAAAAACATGGAAGGAAAGACTCAGAACCAATATTCCCATACTAAAGAATGCATATACATTTTATCTGCACTGTACAAAAATTTTTTAGAACATTTCAAAAACAATTTCACATTGTTTGAAAAATTTTTTGTACCAAGGCCACTACCAAAATTCAATTAGGTTGAGAGACCAAATGGAGAACCTTTTGTCCTTTATTATTTCAAAATATAATTTTTATGAGTACCTAATATGAATGGTTTTTTTCTCAATAATGCTTCCCCTTCATTACCCCATATATACGTTCATGCTGGGATATCAAAGTGCCTTGGCAATTCGTTTTTCTAATGATGCAAAATTAACCTACAGCATTCTACATCAAATTAAGCCTGCCCAAAACACCTAATTACACAGTGTCTTTGTTCACTGCTTTGCAGATCAAGAGAAAGGATTCCAGAATGTCGAAGAAAAAGTATGTCACTATGAAGTCAATGTTAGCATGGTGCTGATACCGAGACACATTTCTGTCTCAAACCACTAAAGAAAAGCTTACAATCTTGCTGATAATCTAAAAAGAATGGATTTTTTTTTCTTAAAATGAGTTGGGCTGATCAGTAATATTTTTTTTTTCTTAAAAAATCACTGTAAAGAGGCAAGTTCAATGGGAATAAAATATTTCATAGGAACATACTGTTTGGATGAACTTTTGTCATTTCTAGACTGGAATGTCTTTTTAAAAACAGCAGAACACAAAGATTTGACTTGTGGTTACATTCAAAGGAGAGATGCAAATCTATTTTAGAAAGTCAATATTTATTTCTCAGAGAACTAGTGGTAATTTTTCATGATTTGATGAACTTAATTTTTATTTTGAGACAGTAAATTTCTGCAATTCTAAATCATACAGAAATGCACAGCAGTAAGCTCAGGTATATCCTGAGCAGCTGTGCCATCACAGAGCAACACAAGCTCCATAATCCACCCAAGAAACCCACTCGGTTGTTCGCCTACACTGATAACAATACCTAAGCTGGTTTTTTATGCATGAAGCAACATCAGAAATGTTCCCAAGAGCTGCAGTCATATTTTAGCTTCTTGTTTTTTCCTCCCTTTAAATGCACTATCATTTTGCAATAGGTCCTCTGAAAACACATAGCTTTTTCTTGTATTGTTGTGATACGATTCTGAATCATCACAGAAAGTCTTTAGTCCACAGAGTAGGTCAGCTAGGTGGCTCTAATTGAATTTTATTTTATCATACTCTATAGCTTTTATAGTAAGCTTCTTTCTCTCTCAGCAGGCTTAATAATCTACAATTCTTTATTTTTCTGATGTAAGTCTGAAGAACAGCTTTCAAATATTTACACTGACCATGGGATGAATACAGAAATGCATGAGACAAAGGTTTTCTGTAGCTGGTTTAATTATCTATGCAAGAGTGAAGGAATAATTTAAAGATAAAATGCATTTACTATTTTCTAAGCAAGGGAACAGAGGTGGTAGCAATGAAAGTAAATTAAAATAGAGCTTACTACAGTACGAAACTCATCAAATATTTACCTCCCTCAAGTGTACAATATCCATAGAATTACACAAGCTGAAAATGTTTTCCTTATTTTGGGGGGTTTTCGCATACATTCAGTTCTCAAGCATAGTTTTGCTACAGATCCCATGCATGTGTTTTGCACTAGGGATGGAACTTTTATTGTTTACATTATGTGTAATTAAACAACATTGATAAAGTCAAGATTAAAAGTAAAAGAAAATGAGAGGTAATGAAACTTATTTTAACTAAGAATAAAACTATTGCAGTCAGATACAACTATTTCTCCAAAGAGATTTTTGTTATTACTGTAAGATTCCTGTCCAGACAAACCATTGTCATATTCCATTGAAAAATGCAGAATCCAGACAATTAATATGGTAGTATGTCCAGGTATAAGTCACCATTTTTTTCTAAACCCAACCAATTACTTCACCACTTCACACTCTGCCTCTTTCTGGATTTTCTACTTCAAGCTCCAAGTGTTAAGATTTATTTCTATGGAGCTGGATCAATGAGCTCTTTTGCACTAGTTCTGAATTTTATCTCATCTGCCAAGGTTGCAGAATGATGTGGAATAAATGAACACCTGCTCTTGAAAAGGAAGCAGCATCTGAAACACCAGGCTTTGGCAAGATCAGTAGAGAATATGCATGTCACCCAGAAAATCTGTTACAATGGCCAGCTGCCAAGGCGCTTGTTCCCAGGGAAGCACAGGTTAAAACTGCTGTCAATAATTTCTCTTAAGAAGACAAAGAACCCAGTCAAAGTGGGAAAAAATGCCAATGTACATAAAAAAATACATTTGAATAAATTTTGCAAATAAAAATATTTGAGCTCCTTTTCCAGTACTTCTAAAGAGCTAGAAATATATTGTTGATACATTGAGCACTGATTCAGTCAGAATTGAATCATAAGTTAATTGTTCTCCCCAGGGACAAAAAACTGCCCAACATACTTTGTAACAAACTGAATTTGATAGCATAAATCCGGTACAAAACCTCCCTCAAGCCCCTGGTTTTTTCAAGTTAAAAATATTGAAATATATATGCAAAGAAGTTTTGATAATTTAATTTTTTCTTTCTTGTGCATGTGTTCTGATAAAAGGAAAAGTAGGAAAAGAAAAAAGTGAAAGAACCAAAGTGAACTTCAATATCAGAAGGAAATAGAGATGAAGTTCAAGGACAGTAGGCTACAATGATATTTCCTGTATCAAAATGTTTAAATACAGAAAAAGCTTGATACTTGTTTAAATATTGAGTCTTCTCTGTCAGCATCTTTCAGAAACGCAACTGTCTTGGAATTTTTCAAAGAACAAACTTCTGGGATCTACTTGACATCCATAAATGTGATAGAGTCTTAAATTTTGTTTAGAACACATAAAGATAGGCATTGATCTTTTCTGTTTATAAAGGAAAGTATTAAATATAACAGTAGCTTTCTCCTAAAGATAGTATCAAATTTTGCTCTTCCTTATTTGAACATAGAAGACTCCTTAAGGGTTATCTTCTTCCTTCATGGCTGCATTTGGCATATTCAGGACTAAAGCATGAACTTGCTTAGCTGACCAATATTTCATCTTCAACCAATAGTCAGATACTAGAGTTTTAGAAAAATTCCATCACATATTCTCTTTGTCTCTGTATTAACTCTGTGTATTGGTTTGAGTACAATACAGCATCTTATAAGATTTCCTTAACAAAATATCTGTGTTCTTGATGACTCCTCAAAGTGGTTTTATTGGTCATAACCTAGCCTACGCATCTGTAGCTCCAACAACTTCATAGATTGTGACAAGCAGATTTTACGCTAACATTTTCTTTCTTTTCATGAAATTAAAAAAACACGACAAAGTGGCCCACCAAGTTGGTATGGTTTATGGGTTATTTCCAGTTCTAGCTCCTTGATGACACTGAGTTGTAGCTTTCTGCTAGATGACATGACAGAAGTTGAGGAGTAATTATGCTGAATTCTCCCTTCTCCCCCTTTTTTCTTTGATTTGCTTCCCTTAATCCAAAATGGGTCAGTAGATTTGCCCAGAACTTCTATATAAATAGCAGTATTTGATATTTAAGTTGTGCAGATTTAAATTTCTATCATATGATATAAAATGAGAAAGAAAAGGCCTCCAAAAGCTGTCTAGGCCATTTGCTACTCTCAGAGAGAAACTAGTCATATCCAACATCCTTATATAAGCTTTCTAGTATTCTGACCAGGAAATCCCTTGACAGCAGATATTCTATACCTTCACTTCAAACAGATTTATTTGGACTAGCTTTTCCATACATCTAACAGCCATAATCTGCATCTACGCATGTAATACTTAAAGGTATGTCCTCTTATTTCCAATTAAAGATAAAAGAACAGAGAAAAGAATCTTCAAAGGTTCTAAGAATTAACAAGGAATAGTTGTGTCAAAGAGATCTTCAAGGTAAAAAAAAAAAGCTAAGAGAACTGAAGACCCAAGCATTTCATTTTTCCGCAAGTATACTATAGGTAAATCACCATACCATAAATAATGCATTATTTATTATAATTCCTAATTTGTTCTTTAATATGAAAATGACTGAGATATATCGATATTTTTATAATTTCATGAGTTATATGAAATTTAGGACGTATCTGACATACTACATAGTAAGAAATTGAAATATGAAATCCATATAGAGTGAAAACAGTAAGATAAAAGCAAAGCTAGGGGAAAAAATGTAGCTTGTTCACACATTTCAATGTGTGAACAATGGCATCATTTCATCACTAACCATTTACGAAGCATAAATGGTTACTAACTCTAAAAAAGTTTTCAGGTTTAAGATATTTCTTTAGGTAGGCAAATATTTTCAGTTCCCAGTATTTGTACACCAACTAACTGAGGACTTTACCAGGGTGAAAAAAAGGGTATCCAAGATCCTTCAAATCAACAATAAAATACAATATTTAGAGTAAATACCTGAGTCAAAAATGTACTCCTTGAAATTTGAAAAAATGTTTTTAATAATTTTATATGGATGCTTATAGTCACACAGCCTGAGCTGTTAAACCTTTGGAGGGGGTAGATCTAGCATAAAATATTGTAAAAAATTTGTCATTTTAGAGCCCCAAGATAGGCATATTCAAATGGAGGACATCAAAGGTGGTACAGCCTCTACTGCCTCCTGAAAGATCCAGGAAGTGACAACTGAAACTTTAGCAATTGCTTTGTTTATTAAAATATCATATTAAATGCAAGATGAGATCTGGAACACACAACCAGTCCTAGAGGAATTTCCAGAAGGTCATAGAGCGCGCACAGTTTCACTTGTAGAGTCCAAGGTGATGTTCTCATGGAAGAGCTTCTATACCAAACTCTACCTTATAGCTGCAACCTAGAAAAAGGCTTCACTACAAAGGATATTTTTTCAGCTGTACTCCCATTGTTACTGGGGAATCTACTGGCAGTGTAATGCCAAATGGTGTTGAAAAATGCTGAATGATGAGAAAGCCTTGGCATCTCTCGTTTAAATAGAAGACAAAGACACAGAATCCTTCAAGAGAAAGGAAAAGCATGGGTTGGATGTTCGGAGTTGGTAATATACACAAGTGAGGAAGCTATTGAAATCTCAAGGATGCCCAGAACTGTCAAAAACCACAATAGAACAGTATGGATTTGTACAGTCTGATTTGCACTTCATGGTATTAAAAAAAGGTCTTCAATAGGAAGAACACATGGTAGAAGTTATCATATGTAAATGTCTTGATGCTGAAGACTTCAGGCTTCACTCTTTAAAATTTAATAAGCCACAATGCTACTTGCTCTACAACAAATACACAGCAGGACTTAAGAAAACAGCTCCCGAACAGCTAGAAAAACTACTTTGTAATTCCTCTGCTGCAGCAACCCTAATACTTTGAACTATTTTGGTCTGAAGATTTTGAAACATTTTTTTTGCTCCAAAACCCATCCACTAGTGTCAAACTCCTTCATTTATTGCCACATTCATTTCTTCTTGAACTCTTATCATACAGATAGGAGTTGCAACAGCCAATTTTGCTTGAATCTTTTTATACCCATTAAATATCTGATAAAGGTCAAAATATCTCTTCCATCAATTGCAAACCATAACTATAGGAAAGGACAGCCTATTTAACACTTATGATGCAAGGCTATTTTCTTCCAGGAATTTTAAAGCTGAAAAGGAACCTCAGCATAACACTAGAATAAAAGTGTCTCCAGATATTGATGAAGAGACAATGGAGTCCAATAAAAACATTATACTACTTGATGCCATTTGCTTCAGTTTCATTCAGATCATCAAGCCTTCATATATTTGTAATCATTGTACTTCTGTGACAAATCTTCTTTTAAATGGAAATGCAGCTTTAAAAAAAAGCTTGAGGGAATATGAGGTAACAATCCCAGACACTAGCAACACTACAAGTTTTCCTGATCATTCCTCTTGCCTGCTTGAGCCTTACTCACATGTGGCATTACCATGCAACAAAATCTGTAATTCAAAACAAAATAAAACCCCTCATACCAAAATTGTTGCAGCAGCCCACTTGTTAGAAAGCAAAAGTGAGCCAAGACAAAGACCTCTTGTTTATCACAGCATGAAAAGGATTCTGGTTTATTCCTCTTTACAGCTCAGCCACCCTGACTCCAACTATTCACTGACTCTGACTGCAGCAAGCTCCTACCATGGGTTTCCCTTGCAGCCTCTGACTGATGGTTATTTCCTGCTAAACTCTGACTGCACTTAGTAGTTTTCAGACTCTGAACGCAGACTTTTACCCAGCTAGACTGTGACTGCAGGTTCCAACAACAGGCCCTAACTGCAGACCCAGACTGACCTCACAGCAGAGACTTTCCCTACCCAGGAGCCTTCTCCTTCATTATCCTCTAGTCCCCTCTTCCTCAAGGTTCCTCCTCTTTCATGCTCTCCCTCACCAGCTAACCCATTCCCTTTTATCACACTTACCTTTATTGGATATAGCTGTGACTCATCAGGGGTGAGGCTGTACTGGGTAATTAACACAGCTGTTATTGATCAGGGACAAGGTCACCTGTATTCCCTCCTCCTACACAAAATAAACCTACCAGAATTTACAGGTATTTATCTTCATTAGGTTCCAACACAAATTGAATTTGGGGATATGGTTTGGGGGAGCTATAGCGGTGCTAGGTTGATGGACTATGAAGGTCTTTTTCAATCTTGATGATTCTGTCAACCTCAGATTCTGCTTAATGGTGGCAATGAAGAGGAATAAAATTGTAATCAGCAAACTTGGGGATTATTTTGGGTTTTATTTTGCATTTGTGGATTTGTCAAATAATGGTAGTTGCTTTACTGTCTTACATAAACGAATGTGAACCATCATAATGTTCATAGAAATTACTCATGGTCATATTAATTTAACTTCAATAATCAAATGGCAAGTTATGATGTAAACCATGAAAATAAAGAATCTGGTTTTTATCTAGCATTAATGAAGAGAAAGAAACATCAGATTCATATCTCTTTACTATACTGATTTAGCAATTAATTTACTAAATAGAAATACCATGTAAAAATATTTAAGATTTTTAGTCATATCAATAAAACTAGAACACAATATAAATTAAACATCAGTTTGTCAGTCAGTGAACACCAGCATAGGCATAAAGGACAAATTCTGGATAATTTTTAACATAAAAAAACTTTAACTCATTTTTTAATTCTTATTTATTCAAATGGATCCTCCTCAAATGCTTGATATATAAAAATTCAGAAGCAGCAGTTACTACCATTTATCCACAATTTCTTAATGACTAAACCTGTAGACAAGCTGCAACTAGCACATCTTTATGCCTGGAATCATTTGGGTTCATTTCAGCTGTCACTGGGCTATGACCAGCATACAAGTTCTCTTTAACATAAACTACTTGTATGACAGAGATGCAGCAAACAGTATGGGACTGGGTCAATCTGCAGGATATTAAACTGCAGATATTTTAGAATGAGTATCAGCACCTATTATAAACAAAAAAACAATCCTCCATCTTAAACTGAGAACACTAATAGGTGGCAGATAATTGGGTGCATGCGGGAAGATTGCATGTTAAAAACCCAGGTTTTGAACTTACAGGTAGAAGTTTGCTATTTGCCAGCTGTATGTACACTCTGATTGTAAATCTCTCTAACATCTGGTATAAAAGTGGCATCTCCCAAATATTCCAATTTTTAAACACAAGTCAAACCCACAAATTAGAATGCTGATCACACATCACTTAAATTGGGGAGCCTGGTACCTTGGGGTTGTTGAAAGAAAAGGAGGACAGAAAAAAAGGAACCTGGAGAGAAGGTGTTAAAGATCATGGTTGGAAGAAAGATCCTGGAAGTGGGAGAAGATCCAGGAGACCTGATAGGAGGATGGAGACAATTTTTACGGTCACCCGGGGTCCCTGGCTAACAATGACCAAGATGAATAAGTACAAACAGCAGAGGAACAGTACAGCTTTCTGCCCAACCCTCCTGGAAGAGCAGAAATTTCTGTGCAAGGGAAGTGTGATCTACTGAAAATATCCCTGTTGGGGATCTCAGCCGAGGAGACAGAGATGTATGGGGCAATGTGAATGAGATAAACAAGTTGGGGAAAATCTAGTCAGTTCTTAAACAAATCAGCTATAGGTATTTATAGAATCTCACACATGCAGGCACTTAAAAACTTAGGCATCATATATATTTTAAAATTATGGTATTAGTACCATATCTGCATATCACTTTAAAGTAAAATTCATGTGTCTTTTTTAAATACAAGTAATTTCAACAACACAAAGCATATACCTTGATGTGAAATACAAATGGACATAACTAGAATCTTTAAATGATGGAGAGAAAAAAAAACCCACTAAAACTTTTCTGCCTTACAAACCAGAGATTTCTACTAAAGTATATATTAAATAATATTTTAGTCTTATACTGCAGTAACCATTTTCTACTTACTGGCTTTTCCTCTATGTACATGTTTCAACATGAAACAAGGCAGTAACAACAGAACTTTGGAGAAAAAATCAGTTCTGAGTCTTATCATGATTCTACTCACGTACAATGATATTTGGTATGCCCTCCTGCTCCCGATTTGCAGATTCTCACAGCTGCAGGATCTTAGAAGTGCATAGGAATCTGCAGTGTACTGCCAGAATATTGAATGCAGAATACTGAGATCCTTCTGGAAAGAACTGGCTCAGGCTTCCTGAGATAATAGTTAAAAAAGATATTTTTATTTCCAGTGTTTCTGACTACTTGAAGAGTAGGACTGTCCACTTTCTGCTACAACAATCAAGTAATTTCTTCCAAGCCTGTCAATTATGTGAATTCAAAAAAATCTCTGCCTAAATGACTCATGATTCTGCAAAATCAATGTTCAAGCAGTGACATCTGCATCTCAGATCTCAACTTTCTCTTGCTGCTGCATCCCTGCAGACACTCCAAAAACTCTCCAGATAGAAGGAACAGAGAAACTCCTACTAATTTATTTCCTTTGGGATATATTTAAACTGGATGAGCCTGGGGACAAATGGTGCACCAGCTAAGAGCCCTGGTAGATACCAGTCTGTTAATTTCACCTTTTATTCTTATCAGTTACCTTGCCCTCACTCCACTGAAACATTAGCAAATTTAATAGGGAGGTGTGACCACAGACCCATCGGGTGTTGTTGAGGGTGTTTCTCAGCCCCATGTGCAGAAGACTATCTGCCCACCTGTAGATGCTTACACAACGAGGCCTTGTGTTCCTTCAAAATAGAGTTCTGTGAAAAACATAACAAATATTACATTCAAAACCATCGAGAGAAACAAGTGTTGCTCAAGTACGTAACTTAAAGGACAATGACAAAAGATTTAAATGCAGTTCCAAAGTTGCAACATGAATAATACCATATAAGCTTTCAGTCATAAGAACGTCATTTAAGTCCTAAAAGAGGCTTTCACTTTCATTGCACATCACAATTTGTTAAATCCAGGTTATACTGAATTTGTAATATAATTTGACTGACCCATTCTCTGCAATTAAAGGAATTTTCTCACAGGTTTTAGAGATAAGATTAATTATCTTTTCAAGGTCAGATATTCCTGGTCAGATATTAGAAAGGCAACTCTATTGTTCTTAAGGCTTCCCTGTTGGTGTCTCTGCATGAATGGTGTATGCCAGCTAAGGGAGAGTGTTGATGCAACCAGAGGAAATCACACTGCGCTGCAACTCCATAAGCTTGACAGATGACCGCCACATAATTTACAGAACCCACAGTGATGCATCATGTGGTTAGAATAAACTGAAAATTCATTCTGTTCTCCATAAACTTATATAAATGTAAATTACCTTTTGGGTGGTGCTTTTTTTGTTTGTTTGTTCGTTTGTTTGTTTGTTTTTTCTTCTGGACAATCACCTGAATCAATTAGCAGTCTGCAGTAGCATTTCAGCATAACAAAATTTTAAGCTACTAGGTAAATACCACCTAGGTCAAATCCACCTCAGGTTTCCTGCAGCATCCATATACAGCTAACTTGAACCTCTGTTTGTACCTATCAAGTTGCTTCATGACAAATCTTTGGAATCAGATGGAAATTCAGTTCATCCTCAAGACCTGCAGTATGTCACACAAAGAATGTTAGTGGAAGGTCAGGAATATATTGGCATCTTTTACTACCACATTCAGTAATCTGCCTCTCTCCAACACAAATTGTTTTCTTTCAAAAAATCTAAAACAGAAGGAAAAAATGAAAAGGACAAATATTCATAAAGTATCTCGTAAGTTTCGTAGAGTTACAAGATAAGCAAGAAAGGCAGACCCATTGCTGAGTATCAATTATAAATATTTGTTTAGTCTTCATTTCCCTGAGTACTATGTAAGCCAGAAAACAACAACAGAGATTTGTCTCATTTTTATTTCTACTACCTAAGCTTTCTCTGCTGACACTTTTAATCAGTACAATTACCAATCTATCATACACCCAAAATGAATACATCTTTACATATCTGGGGGACAATAATTAGCCTTGTGAAAGGGTTGCAATTACTGTTTTTTTTTTTTTAACTGAGCACTTCTACGATGATTCACGCTAAAAACTCTTCTAGAACATAAAATACATACCAGAAAGGAAGTTACCAAAATTATATGTCGATTCTATATCCTTAGCTGACCAGGAAGATAAGGTTCTGTGATATTGGAAAATTTGGTCCATTAAGAGGAGGAAAGGGATAATATACACATGAGGCATTGGTGTAAAGACCATCAACAGGATGTCTCACTGAGTACTAATGATCTTTCCAAATGAATATTAATATGTTTAATCCACCACATGTCATCTTGTATTACATGTTCCACATTTTACAATTATTATTATTTTATTAATATTAGCATAAAAATTTTATGTGTTCATATTATCCATCTGTGCCTAAAGCCAAAATCTTACCTACCACACAACATAATGTACAGCCATATGCCCAGGCACCAGGATTTTCTCCTATTCAGCAAGTCCACAGACCAATGATTCTGGGCTCCCAGCCAGCTATGCACAACATTCATACATGACTTGTGTTCCCACAGCAATCTAAAGACTGCTAGTGCTTTGTGGGGAAATACCAAAACAGGGAAGGTAAACAACACAGAAAAAAATATGTATGGGGGACTTTTAAAATTCCCTGCCATGATAATGCTACTACCGGCAGTAAGATTTTCACCAAAGGAAGAATTTGGGAAAGGTAAAAGTTCAAGCTCATTGTCACGTCAAATGACAATTTTCTCCTAGTATATGAAACAAATGAAGGAATTTCAGGAAAAAAGATTAAACCTGAGAAGACCTGATAGAACAGATACACAATTAAATCTAAACACAAATGAAAAGGCGTGAAAAAATGATGAAATTATCACTATTATTTGGTCAAGAAGGAAACAAAGTCAGATGAAGAAAAAAGAGGAAGAGCTTTATCATGATACAGCTACATTAATATCTAAGACCATATTTTGTTACCATTCTTTACCTAAGCACCTTAGGTTCAAATAATTTGGAACTCTACTGCCTGATTTAACTGTTATAAATAATTGTGTATACCTGCATTTTTCATCAATCTAGTTCAAGTAAAATATTATTTCAGAGAATGGATAATAGCAAAGAATTCCTCACAAAAAGAGCATGGAAAGTTTATAGTTTTTAGGGCTTTGGGATCCCTTGACTATATCCCCAACATTGCATCAAGCAAGTAACAAAGTAGGACCTCACTGAAGCTGCCAGAAAAAAGCTGATATAGCAGGGGTCAGGAGAAGCAAAAGTGACTTGAGTGAGGTTAAGGACACTCTGGAACTCCATAAATATTGAAGATCTTCATCACAAACATTATGGGAAGAGAATGCAGGAAATAAAGCAGCCTACAAACCACTGGCTGGAGTTAAACCACACAGGGTGACTACAAGTATTAGAGAACATATGCTTAGTCTTCTGAAATCTGCCTGTCATATTCAGATTGAGAAACTGAATATTATGAACTCGCTGTAAAATCATCAACAATGAGAAGACTAAATTTGTGCAAATTGTGATTCTACAGCACCTTCCCCTTTTCAGTTTCTACTGGTTTCCAGTGATTTAGACTGAAAAGTGAGTGCTTGCGTATAAAGAGAAATCATGACAATTTCTGGCATTCATGACAAACAAAAAACAGATTTTACAAATCCACCATATAAAGATAAGGTAAGGTATCATACATGACCTAAGAAAAGCTGTTCCTGAACTCTTGCATGGCATCACACTTTTATAACCACTTGTCCAAACAACACCTCAGGAAACAAGCAGTAGAAAATGAAATCTGTTCTCTGTCACAATAAAACCAAGAAGGAAAATAGTTTGCCTCACATAAGAAAGTTTTTTTTTGTTTTTTTTTTTGTTTGTTTGTTTTTTAACTCCTATGAACTACGATTCGTGTGGGAATTAGTGGAGAAAAGAGAGAAAGAGGAAAATCAAGGCTTACTTTTGTTAAAATTTCTAAAAGAAAAATATAATTAAAACATTTAAGGGATGTAAACCTTATGATTTGGGACTCACTTCTTCTTCCTTAAAAACAAACACACAAACAAACAAACAAACAAACAATCCCTCATTCTCTACCTACCTCTACCTACCTTTCCAAATATTGGTTCTATTTTCTCTTTATCTCACACTGTTCCCCAAGCTTTTCATAAATCCTCTAACCCTTTTATGAAAATGAATTCTTTTCCATTTATGCTTTTCTTATTTTCTTCCTTTCCAGTTAAACTAATGCTGACTCATTGCTTCATTGCTATCCATTTTGTTGGGAGCTACGTTTTTTTCTCAGCCTTAGATCTTTAACTATATCATTAAGGCACATGGCTTTTTTTCGGTTTCTGTCTTTCTGTTCACTTGGAGATGTGATCAGTCATGTCTTAACCGGTCTGTTTTTTTAAGGCTGTTCAGCTGTGTTTCATTTTGGCAGAATTTTCTTACCCATTTTTCACATACTAACTATATTTCTCAGTGCATTTCAAATTTGCCTTCCCAAATTTGAAAATTCCTGTGTGGCTATATGTGGTCTGAGCTATTCCTTTTAGGCTGAATACAAGAAGGCTGCTAACCCTGGCATTATATGCCCTAATTTCATACTATTTTGGTTACATCATAACAGATTCTTTTCTGAAAATTTTCAATAACCTTTTTGTAATTTACATTTTTTTGTAAAAATTTTCAAATTTTCCTATGGCATTTAAACCTCCCGAAGTACTGTAATTTATGAAAACAAATGCTCAGTCATAGTACATAAGTTGAAAACATGATATAAACAATTTCTGCAAACATAGTTTTGACAAAAATAGCCATTAGGTAAGTAAGCAAATAAAGGAGATATATAATGAACAAATGGGAATTTACCTTCTATTTCACAAATTATTTTTTGTAGAGCTTTTGTGTTATTATTCAGATGGTACCATTATTATGCTTGGCACTTTACAGATGTCTCCAAAAATGAGGCCACTGCCTTGAAGAGCTTATAATTAATCCCCCTGTGAATTATATACTAAGTAATTGAAGATAGTATATCTATCTGCCTGTGAGCTATACAGACAACATTATTCAGGGTTACATATTACATATTTGTATTACTCTGGGTTGCAGTTTTTATATTATCTAACACAAAAATAAAAATAAGCCAGTGGTGGAAGATTTAAGAAATTATTCAAGCCAGATAACTGTTTTCTCATTTGCTTTTTCATAGATAGAAGCAAAGTGAATGGGTTACCAAGACAACCATTTCATAAAATCAGATTGTCAAAATCTGTTAGGAAACAAGTAGTCTATAATATGGGCCTTTGGCTAAATGAAATCATCTGATATGATGGAACTATAAAATTACCTTAGAATTTCAACTAAAACAAATTGAACCCATTCAGTCTTTAATGCTGAAATGCTGACCACTACCACAGTCTGCAATGATCCTTCTTCAAATAAATAGTCAAAATCTAGGGAGCAGATCTAGTAATCCTTTCCCCGTCTCTGTTCTTCAACAATCATTTTCTTTGTGCTGACCACCATAACTGAAGGAATACTTTTGCAAAGCTAGCAGAAAAAGGTTTACATTTTCCCAGCCAAAAAGCTGTACTGCAGAGATTGTTTAGTATTCACAATATCACTTCTATCCTTCTTTGCACCATCTAGGCAACTAGGGAGTTAGATCCTGTGTATATAAACCAAAAAGAAAAGTCTGAGAACAATAAAGGCTTTGCAATTTCCATTTATTTTTGTCACTCCATTTTGCTTCTCTTTTTCAAGTTCTCTGATCTAAAAGCAGAATAGATTTTTCACTTTCCAATACTACAAACTTACAATCAGTATTAGTATCAAATTTATGACATAGTGAGAACATCACAGTCTCCCAGGGAATTTATGCCATTTTTGTGACACTAGTTCTGTGTATTAACCTCTCTACAAATAGAAGGGAAAATAATAATAATAGTAATAGTAGTAATAGTAACAATACACTACAACTTATTTCTCTTTGTTTATATATGGAATATATGCATTTTACATGCATGTAAAGAGCATTTTTTATGTTAAAACACAGAAATATACACACGGGTCTTTAAAATTCTGGATTTTTTCACCATGCTTTTCCTATAAAAGATATTTAAGCTTAACTATAGCTTCTGAAATGTTCTGATTTTTCTCTTGGTAGGTTTCTAGAATCTCTGGAAAACACTAAGAGCTCCAGATGGAAGAATTTTTTGAAAAGCTTGATTCAAGAGACTTCTGAATTTTGGCAGATAAATGCTGCATATGTTGTGTGGAGGTGATCTCCTGTGGGGGACAGGAAGATGATCTCTTAATGCACATTCACCAACTGTCATAAGGCTGAAAAGAATATGCACGTATTGTGCAAAGATACTTATCAAAATTTCAAACCCCTGTTTTTCAGTGCAAAAGCTGAAATAAATCTTAAAAGTGAACTGTCATGTTTCTTCAGGGGATGAATTAAACATGCTGTTAAGTGTATACACTATTGGGAAAAAAAATGGTCCTTTTTAACCCATATTTATATAACTCTCTTTAAAAAAAAAAAAAAAAAGCACCAAAAAAACAGACTTCCAATGGCATGTTTTACTGAAGGAAAAAAAACCCAACTTGAACATGCTAGCATCACATACAACAATCCAGCTGATATTTTCAGACTAAGTGAGGGTACAATTCTAAACTAAAATAACCAGACCAAAGTAAATAATTAACTAGGACAAAAAGTTAATTTTGTTCAAACAGTGGCAGCACACTAACCTCTCCACTTAAAAGGTTTACTGATCTAGGTGCTTTAAGAAGATTCTCAGATCTGTGGCCTCAATATGTGAAAAAACAACTCAGAAAGAAAATGAACTCATCATTTCCCATGGGACTTTTCTAATGTAAAAAAACCACACAGTTTCCACAGGGACAAAAATAGGTTTAGAACTAATTCAGTTCTGAATATGGTCAAAATGTAAATGGTCAACAGTACGACTTGTTGAGCACATACAGACAGGTCCCTCTTTATCCAAAAAGTGAAATCTATATACCAGGCAGCAGTGGCATAGCCCATAGGACTGTTTTGGAGAATATTAATAAATGTGATTTTCCTTAGAAACCAATTAACTCTCTTAGAGGATGTGGGACAAGTAGGATCCTTATTGCAAATGGGGATCTCAGCACTCGCAAGGAGATCTAACTCTCACTACTGTTCTTTAAACTCTTTTATTGCATATTAGATATAATCCAATACACTAAATTCTGGCAAAAGTTTATTTTTCAATAATGATCACATTTTAGTTTAGAAAGAAACTGTTCCACATGAGTTGAAAATGTAGCCTTCATTAGGCAGTTCTCACAGCCTTAGGCTCCTGGTGTGATATCCAGCAATGATCTTTCCTTTTCTTTTCTTTTCTTTCCTTTCCTTTTCTTTTCTTTCCTCTTTTCTTTTCTTTTCTTTTCTTTTCTTTTCTTTTCTTTTCTTTTCTTTTCTTTTCTTTTCTTTTCTTTTCTTTTCTTTTCTTTTCTTTTCTTTTCTTTTCTTTTCTTTTCTTTTCTTTTTTCTTTTCTTTTTTGTTTTTTCTTTTTTTTAACTTAGAAGGTGATGGTTTAGCAATATAAGACTTTGTAGAATGGCTGGGGTTGGAAGATCACCTTAAATATAATCGAATTCCAAACCCTCTGCCATTGGCAGTGACTTCTTCCACTCGACCTGATTGCTCAAAGTCCCATCCAACTTGGCCTTCAACACTTCCTGGGATGGGACATCCACAACTACTCCGGGCAACCTGTTTCAGTGTCTCACCACTATCACAATAAAGAATTTCTTATGAAGATCTAACATAAACCTACTCTCTTTCAGTTTGAATCCATTACCTCTTCTCCTGTCACTACATGCACTTGTAAAAGGTCACTCTCTGGCTTTCCTGTAAGCTCCTTTCAGGAACTGAAAGGCCACAATTAGGTCGCCTCAAAGTCTTCTCCAGTCTGAACAATTTCAGTTGTCTCAGCCTTTCCTCACAGGAGAGGTGCTCCATCTCTCTGATCACCTTGGTGGCCACCTCTGGACTCTCTCCAACAGGTCCATGCCCTTCCTGTGCTGGGGCCCCAGAGCTGATGCAGCCCTGCAGGTGGGGTCTGAACAGAGCAGAGGGGCAGAATCCCCTCCCTGGCCCTGCTGCCCAAGCTGCTTTTGGTGCAGCCCAGGACATGTTTGGCTTTCTGGGCTGCGAGTGCACATTGTTAGCTCATGTCCAGCCTCTCACCCATCAGCATCCACAAGTCCTTCCCTGTAGGGCTGCTATTCATCTGTTCATCCCCCAGTCAGTGTTGACACCAGGGCTTGTCCCAACCCAGGTGCAGCACATTCTCTGTACTCCATGTACCTTAGCATAGCTCCTAGAAGGATCTGTTCCATCATCTTCCCAGGCACAGAGGTGGGGCTAACAGGTCAATAATTCCCAGGGTCCCCCCTTCCACCCTTTTTAGAGTTGAGTACGTTTCCCTTTTTCCAATCACCTGGGACTTCACCTGACTGTCATGATTTTTCAAAAAACGTGAAGAGTGGCTTGGCAATAGAATCAGCCAATTCTCTCAGGACTCTGAGATGCATCTTATGAGATCCTACAGACAAACACATTCAGGTTCCTCAGGTGGTCATAAACCTGATCTTGCAGTGGGAAACTCTTCACTCCCAGAGTCCTTGGAGAGAGACAGATAAAGATGCCTTCTGTTACCCCAACGAGCACTAAAATTCTGAACCACCTACTATTGTGCATTTTAGGAACAATTTACATACTTATAAAAACAAAGTTTCCCATTCAGGACTGGGGGGTGGGGGTGTATTTACATTTCAATAAACTACTGAACAGTTTCCCTTTCCCAGCAAAATCTAAACTTAAAATGATTAAATAGCTAACCTTAAAAGCAGCAAGAAGTGTTTATAAGTCTTTGTTTCAAAAGATTAAAAAATTTTAGGGTTATATGACAGTCTTAGAAATGAATTGTAAATTTGGGCATCATTGTGTATAACTTGGTACATTTCTGTGTTTTTACCTAAAGTACAAATATACTCTTTTTATTCTATTAAGGTATTTTTACTTTCCATCACCAAATATTTAGTTGTCTTAAGTAATATACATATTTTAATTATCCACACCATATTGTGCAAGTTGACATATAAAAGAAGTGAGAAAATTATGTCACATCTTTTTCATGTAGCTCATACAAACTAGGTATTTATCATGGCATTTGGCAGATCAATGACTTGGCTGGTTAGGAATACCAAGGAGGTAAATCCAGATAGGGAAAAAATTGAATGATTTGGACTAATTAGCACAGTTCAGAAAACCTCACCAATTTGGATGGGTTCCAAAAAAAGACAGATGTGAAAAATTTCTCTGCAATGCCTTGGTTTAGTTTGTTTGTTGCTTACTCAGGTAGAGCTGCTGGAAATATTACAAGAATAAGGTTTAAAAAATAATAAAGAACTGTCTTTGAATAAATTATCTTCTCTGTCATACTACAGACAGACTTTCCTTCAAGGCTGAAGAAATAAGTTGCCTTTTCCTCCTCATGCATTCCACTCGGAAAAGCTTTAAAATGGACATTTTAGTAGTACCTCTAGAAGAGTACAATTAGATGAGGAGTACTACCATTCAGTTGCAATTTGGTGTTTTCACATTTAGATAATAATTACACTCAACTGTAACATTTAGTGTCCTAGTATGGTATAGAAAGCACAGCTGAATTACTTACTGCAATGTACAGCTCTCATTTCAAAAGTCAAATGTAGACTTTTATCCTCGTAATTTATTTATACCTATGTTTTCCACATACAGATAATCAATACCAGGGACAGAGACTTTACCATACACTTCATTCTAGTCACTCAGTTATCACTGCCACACCATTCAGCCAGGATACAACTCCTCTTTGTTAATAAAATATTTATAAAATCACAGAACCATATAAAAGCTGATTCTTACTAAAAAACTGCCAGCAACTAATGTAATTTTAAGAAGTAGCACCCAGAGTAGCAAAAAATGCTGCTTAAATATGTTTTCTAATGTCTAAAAGAGCTGTCCGAGCATATAACAGAAAAATAGCCAAGATGGATTTGTATGGCACCAATAGCACTTGTACAGCAGTACTTGCATAGACAAGTAATCTTTCTAGGTCTCAGAAGAATCACTGTAAGGATTATTGATATGAAGAGAATGTGAAGAGGAGCTCCTAAAGTATGTCACAAATGCAAATTGGTTTTGTCTTGAATGTGCTGCTGCCCACATGAAGCTGAAAGGTATGCAAAATAGCATCTTAATCACATGCTAATGCAGGCAGAATACCAGGCATCCTAATGCACAAGACCTGCCTAGTACTTGACTATAAAGTTCAAACAAAATAGACAGGATTTAAGTGGATTATATCACAAGGACTTTGTGCATACAGAATGCCTTTAAAACCTTCCTAGCATGAAGCCACTTCTAGGTAAAAAAAATACTGTATTTTACTAGTAAGCCCTGAAAAGTCAATCCAGACAAATATGTTCAATAATTTATCATGCCAGACATTTCAAATACCAACAAATTTAGCATGCACAGATGAGAACCTTTGTGTTAATTCTGAATGTTTTAATAAGGGCAAAGTCACGTACCTACAAATGCAATATAAAGCATTTGGAAATGTTAAGTATATCACTATGTATTATAAATAACTACTACATGTACTTAACCACAACTAATATGAAAACAAAGCACCAGTGCTCGATCAATAGATTGAATAACCAGCTGTCTCCCAGTCAGAAGATGAAATACATCTCTAACAACAGTATGCACACATTCACCGATTGTCTGATACTTGTGACTAAAGAAGCAAGCTGATATGCTCACTGCCAAATGTTTCACAATGTTGTTTTACCTAGAATATTTCTAGGGGGAAGACAGTGAATAAACAGAAGTTAATGGGGAAAGAAGAGGGTTAGGTACCTGTAACAGTTACATTTTCATCAACATTATTTTGCACCTTTGAATCTCCTCTGCCTCACATCCAGCATATGTGCTCTTTATTACCGAATTATTTCCCCAAACTTATTTGTAGGATGAACACTTATGTTTTTCTGTGACTCTAACACTTGATACACCTGCCGAGCAGAGGAGGGATGCCTAGCTACATGCACCAGAGTGTGGTACAGTCAAAACTATCACAGTCTGACGTATGACTTTGTGTCTGGTTAGACAGCTTCCTGACACCTCAAGGCTCAGAGATCTGTATTCTTCTTCAGTATATGCAAATTGCTAAATGAAAATAAGAATGACAGATTTTTCAAATCTTGCTTGTGTAGACTGTTTACTTTAGCTTTCACATTTAGAATTATGGCAAAATGTGACCCTCCAGGTAGGAGGGATGCATAGTAGGGCGTAGAAGAGTCTCAGATGACTGCACTCACTACCTGAGTACACTGGAGACTTCAGAAGTTCTCCCTAATCTCCGTAATCATAGGGAACCACTAACCACATCATGCCATTCCAGCAGACATGCATCCCTAGAAAACAAAGTACTGCCTTTTCTTGGCCAGTTTGATTCAGCACTACTTTGTTTCCAAGATAAACAAATTCAACAATTATATTAATAGAATTAAATACACAAGTGGTACTCTAAAATTTCACCAAAAATCCATCCAAGTGTTAAAATGTAATGTGTTTTGTATTCTATACCGTGATTATTCAGGATTTTCATGTTATCGATATTTTTAGATGTCCCAAGTAAGGTGAGTATGGCAAGCTGAGAGGTATTTCAATACAATACAGACCTCAGGTAAAAAATAATGTGATGCAAGTGAGACTAAATCCTCTGCAAATATATGTTTCTGCTGCAGAACAAAAGGAACATATAAGCCCATATAGCACTGTTCATACTAAGTGTGACTTAAGAAAATTAAGCAAAATGTAAATAGTCATACTAATAGGTTTTTTACTGAAAATTAATTGATGGCCATGACTCCAAAACCGCAGCAGTTTGGGATCTAGAAGGAATCACTAGCAGTTAAGATTATTGTACAGCCATGATGAAAAAGTATGGTATAGTATACTCTTAATTGAGAAGACTGTATGAAAAGGAAAAGCAGCTTAAACAACTATATTTGATTTTTCCTCTATGTAAGTACAAATCACCAGTGTCACTATCTCATGAAGCAGTTTTGTATTGGTATGGACAAGAAAGGTTATCAGTTAAAAAAAACCCCACAAAAAAACCCCTAAACTTCTTAGGAAAAAATTCAAACATTGAAGTTGGTATGACATCTCTCTATCAATCCATGCAACAATGTCCATTTAGGTGTCAATGCATCTTTCTGTGCTGCATGTGCATTTACAGAAATTTAAATTTGATCATATAAAATGAGAAGAACAGAAAACCAAATATTAAAAGAAAAAAAAGAAACCATTACAGATAAAGATACAGTAAAGTATTTTTAAGTAGAAAACCAGCTTTTACTATATCCAGCCGTACAGGCCAAATAAAAAGTTAATGGAATTGTCTTTGACCTTGCATAGCTCTTGCATAGCAAAAAATGAATGGAAACAAAATGTTCTTTTGCTCATTTCTGTTGCACAAATTAGAAAGAATAACAAGCAAAATACTTAATTAAGCCACAGATTTTTTCTAAACTCAAAAAAATCAGTTACCAATATCTCTATTAGCCTGCTTCAGAGTGATTTGAGTCCGTGTCCACAGCTTTGTAATGTAGCAAAGACTGAGGGTTTTTTGGCTGCTGTCTTTTTTAAGTCAATAAAGACAGACAAATCAAGAACCCCTAGTGGCACGATTTTCATCAGCCTAATAGACTGGGTTAAGGAAGAGGTTTGAGGCTTCAATGCTCTGATGGAGCAGGGATTAAATCAATTAGGAAAGTGCAAGGATGGACACAGCAGGAAGTATGTTTTTCTGTATTAGCTTCTCCTATCAGTTAACACAGACAAGCAAGAACCCTGAACTGAGTACAAAGGCAGTGCTATGTTTCAATAATCAAGGGCAAGAAAATAAAACTGAAATTCATTTCAAATTAACAAAAGAAACTCTCACCAAAAAACCCTAAGTATTCCTCACTGTTCTAAGCACTAAGTTCTCAGGAAACCTCCTTCTCTCAGGTTTGCTTAATAAAAAAATAGGAGAGTAAGCAAAGCACCACTACAATGCTAAAGCTATAATACTAAAGCTGCAGTACAAATCTATCAGTAAAGAAGTTTAAATTGAAAATTGCTTATCAGTTTCTGAAAAGCATTGATGTATTACCAAAACTTCTTTGATTATCACTAGCAGTGTATGCTTGTCAAGGTAGGACACAAAATAGATTGACTCCATATTAGTTGTCAGAAGAGAAAGCAGGCTTTATTTACAATTCCAACAGGTTTTTTTATAACATGCTATGCTAAAAAGGTATATTATTGGTCCATCGGACTGCCACTTCTCTCCATTGGTTAAGGAATAGGAAACAACACCTGGGGACAGTTGTTATGGGAAAGGGAACACTGTTTACTTAACCTGTTTTGAGAAATGGAGAGAGGTGTTTTGAAAAGAGAAATCTGTTGAAAACTTTCCCTTGGGAAAGGAGCTAGCAATAGTTAGTAAGCTAAAATTCAGAATCAGAAATATAGAGCCCACATATGCTTGAAAGGATGACTTTTCAGCAGACTTTATTGAACCCTTTTCCATTCACGTAGAGGAACTCCTAACACCAGCATCATATACACAATAGAAAAACAAAGAGATGCATATATAATATGTTCACACCATTCTTTTTGAATGGGTAAAAACAATTTAGTCATCTTTATTACCACAAAATTTCTATCTTTTTTTTTCTCTATAAAACCATACTATAAACACTATAAAGATGATTAATTAATGCAAACCAAAACAGTTTGAAAATGTGTGAAGATTACAAAGATGTAAATAAGAAATAAGAGAAGACAACCAGTCTTTATTTCCAACTATCAGTTAAAGTCTACAGCAGGAAAATTGTTCTTGTAGCATGCTCACATCAGAAAATTCAGATGATATGATAAAAAGAAGTATAGCCCAATGAAGAATTGCATAAAATAGCAATGCAATTACTAAAACCAACAAAAGTTAAAGAGCACATACAAAAATACAGGTAAGTCTCAACCATTTTTTATTATGCAGCTTCATGAGACCCTGTCTTTGCACATCTGGCTTGGAAATTCACAACTTTTGGCCATACAGCCCAGCAGCCAAAAAGGAGGCACAATCCCATTCAAGCATATACCATATAGTTATGATTCAACCTAGACCATTTAAGGTTAGGTAGACTAAGAATTGAAAACTTGTTTGATTTAATATTGTTCCTGCTGGGTTAGGCTAAGATCATAGGATCCTAGAATGGCTTGGGTTGGAAGGGACCATCTCAAGATCATCTAGTTCCAAAACCTCTACCACGGGCAGTGTCTTATCTATAAAAATAACTAAAATTTACAAATAAGATGAACATACTTTAACAAAACTTACTTTTTTGGAAATATTTCACTAGATCAATGGTTGCTCACTTTCACTAGATGGTTGCTCAAAGCCCCATCCAACCTGGCCTTTGACACTTCCAGAGATGAGGCAACCTCAGCCTCTCTGGGCAACCTGTTCCTGTGCCTCACCACCCCCATAGTAAAGAATTTTTTTCCTAAAATTTAATCTAAACCGTCTCTTTTCCAGCTTAAAGCCATTCCTCCTAGTTATGACACTACATGCCCTTGTAAAAAGTCCATCTCTAGCTTTCTCGTAGGCTCTCTTCAGGTACTGGAAGGCTTCTATATGATCTCCCCAAAGCCTTCTCTTCTTCAGGTTGAACCACCCCAGACCTGTCTCATAGGAAAGAAGCTCCTGCCCTCTGATCAACTTTGGGGTTCCTTGCTCTGGATTTGTATCAACAGGTCCACACTTTTTTTTGTTGAGGGTCCCAGAGTTGGACAGTGTTCAGATGGACTCTCAGGACAGCTGAGTAAAGGGCCAGGCTCACCTCCCTTCACTTGCTGGCCAAACTTCTTTTGATGCACCCCAGGATGTAGTTTGCTTTCTGGGCTGCAAGTGCACATTGCTAAGACATATTGCAATGCATGAGACATTTTTCTTCAACCAATAAATAAGTCATTCTACTCTTGGAAAAACTTCTGTGCCATTTTAATCATGTATTTTTTTAATAGAAAACTAAGCATCTTCAGTTTAATTAACTTAGGGTGCTTAATTTTTTTTTTTTTTACACAGAGTAAAATGAAGGTATATTTTAAATGTCAGTAGATCAAATAATATTTCACTTGATCATTGCATCTGAAATACTCTAATGAGGCAGGAGATTAATTCTGACCACCTGGGAGGGGGCAATCCTGGATGTACCTACAGACTGGGGAACAAGAGACTGGAGAGCAGCACTGTGAAAAGGGTCCTGGGTGTCCTGACTGACAGAAAGTTGGAAATGAGTCAGCACTGCCCTGGCAGCCAGGAGGGCCAACTGTGTCCTGGGTGAATTAAGCAAAATATCACCAGCCAGTCAAGGGAGGAGATTGTCCTGTTTCGCTCTGCACTGGTGCACCTCAACCTGAATTGTACAATTTTGGGGCAGACCTCAACACAATCTACAGCTTCCAAATGAGGGGAAATAGACTGGCAGGTTCTGATCTCTTCCCTCTGGTGACCACAGATAGGGCCTGAAGGAATGTCATAAAAAGAAGTGTTTGAACAACACTGTCTGGTGCATGGTGTGACTCTGGGGCTGTTCTGCGCAGGCCAGGAGTTGGACTTCAATGATCCTTGTGGGTCACTCCCAGCTCAGGATATCCTATGATTCCATGAAAAATCATGCACAGTGGTATGAACCCAGGAGACAAGAATTATATTAGAGTAATATATGTAAACAAATAAATATCTCTTCCATCAGGAAACTATTAAATGTAGTTGCAATAATACAAAATATGCATTTAAGATATTCCTCCTTTTTCATGTTGGTTTACTTCTTTTGTAGGCTCAGTATGAGTTATTACAGTCGTTACCTAAGTCATTTTCTTTCAAGATTTTTTTCATGTCCTATTTAGTACTGGTTACTGGAAATCTGTTACACAGTGATCTAGACTGTACTCATAAAAAACACAAAAAACTAGCTAGACAAGAGAACAGACAAGAAAATTTTAAAATCTATATAACTTTGTTACTTTATCCCATTTCATAGAATAATTCAAGCATTTTTATGAATCCTTAATTTATTAATGACATATAAATAAAACAACTTCAAACAAGGAAGATTTCAGAACAAAGGATTTCACTGCTTCCTTTATGATGTCTCACTCATTATATAAGCTTTATTTTCCCCCTAGCATATTCTTCCTAAGTTATCTTCCATTAACTACTATGAGCTAGCACTTTTTCTTTCAAATAGCTCAATGGAAAAAAAAATTATAAAATTCTAAAATACCTAATATTAGCATAGAAATATGTCAGCTATGTGTTTTATCTTCATCTTTCACGCTTCATTTGCAACAACCTTTAATATTTAATCTGCTTAGGCAAAAGGCTCCTTTTATTCATAGAATCCAACAGATCATAAATGCTTTATTTATATATACCAAATGTATACCCATTAAGATCTTGAATTTAGTGTCCCATGTATCCTAACATTATAAAAAAGGCAGAAAACAAGTGTGTATGTTACACTGAAACACTCTTTGAAGACTCAAAAGGACCATCAACCCCAGAATCTCAGCAACTTGGAGTATCAGTTGAATTTTTAGAATTAATTTTACATTCTTATATTACATTTCCAGCTCTGCAGTTCCCAGCATAAGAAGGACAGGGACTTGTTGGAGCAAGTCCAGAGGGGAGCCATGAAGATGAAGTAGTCCTCTCCTGTGGAGTCAGGCTGAGACGGTTTTTCAGCCTGAAGAAGGCTCTGGGGAGGCTTTTAGCAGCCTTCCAGTACCTAAAATGGGCTGACAAGACAGCTGGAGAGGGGCTTTTTACAAGGACATAGAGTGATGAACAAGGGAGAATGGCTTTAATCTGTCAGAGGGCAGGTTTACACTAGATGAAATTATACGAGAAGAAAGAAATTCTTTACTTCGAGAGTGCTGAGTCATATACAGTCTGTTCCAAAGAGGTTTCCCAGAAAAATCCCAAAATGGATGCCCCATCCCTGGAAGTGTTGAAAGCCAGCATGAATGAAGTTTTAAGAAATCTGGTCTAAAGGGGAATGTCTCTGCCTGTGCTGGGCGTGGCAGGGTTGATGACTACATCATCTTTAAAGGTTGCTTCCAAATCGAACTATTTTATGTTGGGTTTTTTTTTTTTAATAAAAATATGGACACCCTTATTATTATACAAAGTGGCTACTGCTCCTTTATTAAGACTGGAGGTGTTTTTTGATTCAGGTATCAAGAATAATGCATATTGAGCTACAAGTCCAAAATAATCTTAGCTTCATATCTCTTTTGCACAACATGAAATTTTCTTTAAGATGCACAATTTTCCTACCTGGGGCAAGGGCAAAAAGTACAAGTGGAAGGACAAGAATCACAAGAAAGGCAACTGTGATAGTCCCACAATAAGCAAACCTTGAAATTCTTATTTCAATAATTTATTTAGTGACAGCCTATTTAAAAGATGCATGTAAACTCTAGACTTCTTCATTATGTTCTCTTTACTGTTCCTTTTCTTCCCCTTCTTCTCTCTTTTCTATCCAATCTATAATTATTTTCAGTGATATTCAACAGTTTCAGCAGAAATAGAATGGCCTGATTTTAACTCAACATACAGATCAATTGCTAGAATATACTCAGGGATATAGGAAATGTAGGTGAGAATGGACTTGATCCCAAGCATATGCTGTAACCATTAACTTAACACTCTTCATCTCTGATGCATTTTCAGGTCACACTTCTCAAGATGAAACCTGGAAGTCAGCACAGGCAAACCAATACTCTGCACATAGATGAATTGCACAAAGATGTGAAACTCACTGAGCCAGTTACTGACAGCTCCACTTCCACGATGCCTCTAATGCAACTTAAGGTATTTTGGTACATACACATTTTAGAAGCCACCAGGGTTAGGCAAAACATCATAAGGTTTAGTGAGGATCAGATTAAAATGCACATACCTGAACTCTACCTCCCTTTTGGATTTATCTTAAGTCTTCCACTCGTTTCACACAGACAACTTAAGGCTGGGAACCCGAAAATACTACTGTCCATCACAGACTCCATGAAACTACTGCCAGAGGAAGCCTCCCTGACATTCCAGTCCAATCCAATACAAAGCTGAGTTGTGGGAGGTTCTCTAGGGATAAGCATCTAAGAAACTTTGAAGGAGGAGGAAGGGGGAAAAATGAAAGCCCACAAAAATACCCCAGAAAACCAAATAGCATGATGAGAAGATTTTAGATCTTCCTATTGATATTGGATATTTTTTATTCCCACAATTTCTTTTGCAAGGAATAGAGCATTTTTCTTCATTTGAAGCATGGATACACTTGAAGACAAGCCTTTTTGGAAGTTCACATTGTAGATGCTTGATGAAAACCCTTGATAAGGACTGCTGAATATTTTTTGACAGAATATGTCAAAATGTACAGCTAAAGTATCTGCAGATTCAGGTTGCACACATGTTGAAATAAAGACATTCATATTTTGTTCTGCATATGAACTCTGACAAAGTCGTGGTCAGGTCCCAGCATTTCTACTCTAGGGACGTATCACATTAAGAATTGTGCATTCTTCCATTCATGTTTATTGACTTCAGCTTTTCTTCCATCTCACTACTGAAGAGAAATGAAGGGGAAGGAAGACACCTTGGAGACCCCCAAAAAACTTTAAAATAAAATAAAGCAGCAATAGTTACAATAACAAGTTACAATAACATTGTCTACTATGCAAATAAGAAACGTGGAGAGAGATGCTTTAGCAACATTCCATTAACTCTGCAAGAACTTAAAACGCCGAAAATTGTAAATATTCTCTGTGATGTTTCAATCCACTAGGCTATGTTGTACATCCCTAAGAATGAAGTAAAAGTCACATCTTATCATTTTCAAAGCCACCAATCAAACAAATATAATTGGAAAAGATACTAGAAGAATCCCCACCTAGTTGGAGCCCAGTAAAAGGATCTTCTCCATGTCTCTGTACAATAATTTACATATATGTTTTACCTTTCATTTCTAGTAGGCTACTCAAAAAGACATGACAGTCATCCCAAGAGGTACACCTTTATCTTGAGTTACAAGTAAAATAATAAATAAAAATAAAATCAAAATTAAAATGCATTTCTCTCTTTCTGGAAATTATATGTCATTTTAGTTACGCAGTAAATCACTTCATAAATCAAAGTGATAGGACTTTTAGGCTTATTTCATTTGGGGGATCTGAGCATTTTTTGGTGCATGGGGAAGTTACTTTTCCATAACAGTTTAAAGATATCCTCAACTTTGACATACTTTGCTGCCTGGAAGTTGGCACTGGCTTCCTGTATTCTCACTGCAGTCCATTTGTTAAAAAAGATCCAGTGAGTGTTTAAGATATACTTTGCTACAGGTACTAGCTGTCTCCATATACACAGTATAAAGGAGAGGAGGGCATCACTGAAGATGAACAAAATTTATTTCTAATGTCTTTTGACTATCCAAAGTTCATTTTGGAAAATAACGAACACATTGAAAATAACGGCGCTACAAATGGAAAATAAAAGCAGAGAAAGCTGTGAGATTTAAGACTGTGCCATATGTGCACTGTCTTGTGCACCCACTTGAAAATAAACTCCTTAAGCACAGCCTCTAGAAATCTGAGTTCCCTGTGCCAGTAGCTGGAGTTGTGGCCATTTTATTTACTGTCTCTGGCTGTTTTTTGCAGCTCTGTCTCTCACATTCTTTAACATGTTCCAATGAAATATGAAGCATTTATTCATGAACTTGAAGGGATTTAAAGCCCTACAGAGGCAAATAATTTAAGATCTGGCTATAGATCAGTGGGTTCTGTGCAGTTCAATCAATTTCTGTAAAAGCAGCACAGAGAGTTAGAATCACAGGACTACTTGGGTCAAACTGAACAGTAATATGTCTAGCTATTTTGCTCAGAAGAGAACCAAATAGCAGGAAAGTATTAAAGAAATAGACTACAAGAAACTGGAAACCTCCTAAAGGAAAGAAAAAGAGAAAATTACTTTATAGAAGTACTTCTAAAAGGCTGAAAAATTTTTTGCACATTATTTCTCATTTATCAAGGAACAAGCGATGCTTTCAAAAAGCATGGAATTTCTCCATAATAATGAAAAGGAAATAAATTAAAAGGAAAATTTTCTCTGCTCTTTTCACCAAGAACAAAATGTAGAATTGCTACCAGATGTATGCCCATCTTTAAAAATGCTTATGTATTGTTGGTTTTACTTAAATTTCTTATTTAAAACATACCTTCAATTGCCTACATAACAATTAGGCAATAAAGGTGCAAGGTTGCAACAGTCAACTACTTCAGAAACTGTAATAATATTTTTTTTAAAATTCAAAATCTATTGTCCTCCTCCTTTTTTTTTTTTTTTTGTTAGTAGTGGTATAACAATCAATTTTTTTCGTTCTTCTGTTCTAAGTTTGGTTTAGTTAAGCCATGCAAGGAAATAAGTCAGGCAAGGATGGTTTGAGATAAAAGGAGAAACGAGAAAGATAAGCTACAAGAGACATTGGGAGAACTAAGACTTAGTTCCACATTTTTTTCCCTTTTGCTTAAAATCTTTAGAGAGCATTAGAAGGCATTGCACCAGATCATGACTCAGTGTTCATCTAGCCTCAGTTTGAAACTTGAACTAATTTTCCCACCTTCTATTTTCAGCTGTTTTGAGTTGGAGCCTCCCTACTTCCTATTTGTCAAGGGTGCTACTTTTTATTATTTACTTAGAAATACTTTCCAAATCTGTTCTGAGATTCCCAAATAGTTTGAATTTTTGTTTATGTATAAGACAGTCTCCAAACTGTATTTTTTTTTCGGTAATTATGAAACACCTGCAGGCCCAAAACATAATGTATGAAATATTTACCATGCAATGTGAGTTTACTCTCCAGAAGTAATTCTATTGATCAGCCAAGGATGGGAAGCATACGAGTTGTGAAGGTGACAAAAGCTACATACTATTTTGGGTGCAGATGTGCAGCATTATAACACTGGCATTCTTAGGAATTTTTTGGATTAGCTGAAACCTCCGTGAACGATACAGTGAAGCCTGGCTCCCAATGTTACCTTAGCATGGGGGGCCAACAGATCTGGCTGTTGCTACTGTTCCCACTTCTATAGCAGCTTTTGGGAGGAGACTACTCATAGGAATTCCTGCCTGAATATAGTTTTCTAGAAAAAAAAAAAAAGCTTTGTAACTAGAGAACATGACATGCCCGCAACTCTGTACCACTCCTTTATTTTACAGAAATTGATGGTTTGCCAAAGTCCATACCTCTTCCAGTCATCAGCTGCTCAACTGAAGCAAATGAACACAGAATCCATGGCATTGTCAGTAACAAGGCTGTTTCCTCCAGATGAAGGACTTTCATTAATGTTTTGACATGGTCAGTGGAAAGATTTGAATCTCTCTGCAATTACAAAATTCCTTCCTTTTCCCTTCACACCCCTTCTCTTCAAATTTTAGTGGTAACATACTAGCGGTCAGTGTCAACTGTAGATATCTGTTAATCAGATCAACAATTACTATGAACTTGTGGAAATTCAGATTCAAGTTTTCTCTGTGTTTGGACTACTTTTCAAAAAACAGTCATAAATTTAATCATCGCAGATGTTTTTTGAATGTTAGCATACATAAGAATTACAACACATGGAATTCTGCTTCTTTATAGATTCATGGGAAAAAAAGCACTTTGTCAGTTGCTTTTCTATAGGGAGCTGTGGAAGAGGGGAGGAGAGAATGGCAAACCATAGCAAGATCTAAAGCAGTTATGAAATATTTATCTTTCTTGTGTTATACATTAGAACAACTAGGTCTGACTGATGTATAATGTATTCTATCCTACCAAACTAAAATAATATCCAAAGATTTTAGAACAAAAAATAACATAGAGTCAATCGTTGTGCATTGCTTCATTTTATTCCTAAATTTGCATTTCTGTCCCTCCCACCACCACTTTAAGACAACAGGCACATTAAAAAAGGGAGGAAGAATCCTCTGCCTGTTTCAGTATCCAAGGGATTTTTCCTCCCTGCCCTCCAGTGAGACCCCGTGAGAGCAGCAGGCTGGGAGCCTGCTCTGCGCATGATTCCTGGACCACTGCCGTTGCCTTGCCAACGCAAAGGGAGAACTCAGGGCTTACATTGGGCATTTCAATGCAGTGACCCACTTACTGTCTGTCAACAAATTCACTGGGACAATAGTGAGTGTAACACATTACGGAGATTAAATCTCAGGGACTGAACTACAAAGATGTCTGGAAAAAAAATCTTTGTCAGTTTGAAAAGCCAGAACACTACAAACAGAGTTAGCGGTAATATGTTTTAATCCTCCCATGTATTTGTTTCTTTAAAGGAGAAATTTCCATCATGATAACCTGTATTCATTATTTGTGTATTTATTTTTTTTTAACTAGGTTCACAAAACTAAGTCAATATTGCCATAAGAGTAACGGGAATGAAATAGCTTTTGTATATTGCATCCTTGGCTAGAGCTGAGTGAAATGAAGACCTGAAAACCTTCTTTTAAGCTATAAGAATGCAATGGTTAATTTAGAATATATTTGTACAGATGGCTATCACAGGAGCAAATCATTACAAAAACCCCCACAGTGATTTCTGCAAGACACTTGGATCATTGATTTATATTTAAAAATTAACTATGCGCAGGCCTGTTACAGGTTTCCCATTCACTTCTGCCCCTTTACAAATATATTATTGCAGGCATGCTCAAAATCTTCCCCCTTCCTTCATTTCCCTGTTTCCTTCTGTTCTTTTCATTCTCTGCAAATAGATTATTCAAACATAAATAATTTGCTTAAAGAGGCTGGCAACTGCCAAGAGAACTAAATATACATAATGGTATGTTAGCAAATGCAAAAAATGTATGTTTAATATATGTTTACCTACATACTTCAGGTTTTTAGCAATATTACCCTGTCACTTCAAATGAAAGTCAGCATTTTTTTTTAAATGCATGTGTCACCAGTTACCAAACAGAATTATCTGAGGAACTATGCAGTGAGCAAAAAATAGCTGCAGCCTTCTTCGGTATCTGTAGAAAAGGCTATTTTTTAATCCAATGAAGGTCTATTTATATGTTTATGCTTAATATTTTGTATATTCCTATTAGTTGCCTGGCTATATGAACCCATATTGCAGAGTTCTATTGTAATTAGATAGTACCAAAATTCTTGGTTTGGATTGTTTCTCCATCACCTACCTCCAGCAGAAATACCTCTCTAATTAACACTTAAGAGTGGGTATTGCTTCACATCCTGAAATTGGTATTTCCAAACCTTTGTGGCTTGCTGACTGCCATAGTTTCTACATGACATTTTTTAAAAAATTATTTTCAGGAGGTGTGGGGGAATGTAAATGTTCCTTATGCCTGCATGAGATTACTGATACCAGACAAACTTAAAGGTGAAAACTTTATTCTAGAAAATTCAGCATCAGTGAGTGGTAAAAATTGCAATCCTGGATTATATATAATATCCCTGCAGTGTTGTCTAATAATTAAGCTAGTTTAGAGATATGGTGAACTGAACACGACCCTTTTTTGTCCAGCCACCTTTCCCAGGCACATTCTTGATATTCTGCTCTATTGACCACTCAGTCCTTCCTCTGGGCTCTTCCAGCTTTGTTTCTTTACACAAAATTAAATCCCAAATATCTCATATCTTTAAAAGTTTCCCTAGGCCCATGCTACTATGCAAAAGGAACATGGGTTCTCCTTTCTATTTCCAGGAAGGTTATCTTTGTTTATTATCCTGTCTTATCCCATACACGGTTGAATTCATGTCTGCATTTGCTGTTTAAAATATCAGAATATTATAAAACCACATAAGTTAAATTCTTTAAATAATACATACTTTATGAGATCCATAAGCTTTCATTCTTCACAGATACTACATATCAGTAATAGAGATACACAGCTGCATTGATTTTCTCATTCCAGCCCTTTACCCTATTCCTTACACTCAACTTCTCTCATATATAGGAACTTGCATCATAATAGCAATATTTTCCAATGTAAAACACTGTTTTTATTTACTAATTTTCCAAAATCAATTATTAAAGATGCATTTGGCTATGCATGGTGTCCCTCCAGGCTGCAATCTCTAAAGTTACAGCCAAAATATCTCCCACTATTCCAAAGTGTGAAGTTAAAGGAAAATATATTGATTTTTCTCTCGGGGTTGGGAAATCTAGCAAGCTTTTCTTTGAACAACTCTAAGATTTCTTTTAGGATTTACAAGAGGGACTTGGAAACAGCAATGGGACAGGCATGCTCCCAGAGGCGTGCTCATTGAAGCATTCCTAAAAATTCCTTCAGACTTGTTCCAGGAAATCTGTGATACACACACATACACTCAGAGATTTTCTGTCTGTAGAACAAATGCTGTCAAGAACACAGCCCAAGTCTGCTGGGCCAGAGCACAGCTTCTTATGTGTCTCTGCAAAACAGGACAAGGAAAGAATCATCCTGAACTGACTGCATCTTATGGAAACCTTATGGTGCCCTTGTGAAGAGGGAATATCTGCTGGTTTACCAAATGCTCTGCATGTTTTCCAGTTACTGGAAATTCTATAAGAATTCTTACAGCCCACTCTGTGTTCTTGATTGCAGGACATATGAACCTTCCTGTTCCCCTTGGCTCCTCACACCAAGTAATCTGCTTTGCATCCGCCAGTGACTAAAAGGTACCTAGGTTCCTCCTCAACACGTCCTTAAATGAGAGTCATTGTGAGAGAATGATTTCAACATTCTTGCCTCTCTGGAAGTGAAGTTTTCCAAAGGCTGTCAGTGCCAAACTGGGAGAAAGTACTACTTCAGCTTTCTCTCCACCTTTCAAACCTCATCTGGAAGGGAAAAATCATAAATAACTGTATGCTGTTAGGTAGTCCTCCCTTCCACAAGTCTGGCCTTTCCTCCTAGTTAGCAGCTGAGGGAAAACTCCCAGCAGATCTCAATCAGTGCCCCTCATCTCCATGAGAAACCACTGCAAAATATATTTCCCAAAGCCAAAGACTGAGGACAGTAAAAATGAGAGAATTCAGTCTTTTTTACTAGAGGAACATTCTATGATTCATTGTACATTTTGCACTGAGCCTTTGGAAAGTATCACCAAAGAGCAGCCTTCACAGTGGACTATGCTAAAGCTGCTGGTCAAAGCAAAACAATGTTTTTATACAATTTTTTAATCAAAATTAATGTGCATATCCTATGAAGCACTGCAACCTAGATGGTGATACTAGATATCTAGAGAACCATGACTGTGAGAATGATCAACTCCCAGTTGACTATGAAATGGTTCAGGATCTGCTTCTTCAGCTGGATCCCTGCAAATCTAAGGAGTCTGATGGGATTCATTCTAGAATCCTGGTGGAGCTAGCTGATGTTTTCACAAAACAGAAATGATGATTTTATACCTCTCCAGATGATTTTGAGCAGTCTTGGGAATCCAGAGACGTCCCAGCTGACTGGAAACTGACAAACATTGTCCCAGTTTTCAAGAAGGAAGAGAAAGAGACCCCCACTACAGGCCGGTCAGTGTCTCTTCAGTGCCTGATGGAGACGATTATTCTGGGAGGTATTGAAAAACATCTGAGAGACAACACAGTCCTCTGCCACAGCCAGCACAGCTTCATGAGAGGAAAGTCCTGCTTATCAAACCTTATTTCCTTTTAAGACAAGGTAACCCACCAGTTGATGAAGAGAAGCTGGCTGATGTGATCTATTTCAGTAAGGCTTTCGATATTATCTCTCACAGGACTCTTCTGGACAAAATGTTCAGCACACAGCTGGATAAACACATCATGTGATTGGTGAGCAGTTGGCTCACAGGTTGAGCACAAGGGGTTACAGTGAATGGGGTGACATCAAACTGGGGACCTGTCACGAGTGGGGTTCTGCAGGGCTCCATCCTCCAGCCCTGTGTTCTTCAACATCCTCCTAAACTACTTGGATGCAGGACTAGAAGGGATTATAGATTATAGAAAACTGGGAGGAGCTGTTGGCTCCCTTGAAGGCAGGGAGGTCCTGCAAAGGCGCCTTGGTAAAGTAGAAGGCTGGGTCATCACTAACCACAGGAAGTTCAACAAGAGAAAGTGCCAGATTCTGCACCTGGGCTGGGGCAGCCCCGTATGTACAGTACGGACTGGGGAACGAGACACTGGAAAGCAGCACTGTAGAAAGAAACCAAGAGGTCTTGGTTGATGACAAGTTGAATATGACTTATTACGCCCTGACAGCCAGGAGGGCCAACCATGTCCTGGGGTCCACCAGGCACAGCATCGCCAGCTGGGCACTGGAACAGGCTCCTCAGTGAAGCGGTCACAGCACCAAGCCTGACAGAGTTCAAGAAACATTTGGTCAATGCTCTCAGGCACATGGTGTGACTCTTGGGGCTGTCTTGTGCAGGGCAAGGAGTTGGACTTGATGGCCCTTGAGGGCCCATTCCAACTCAGCTTATTCTGTGATACAGGGCTGAGTTTATAGCAATTCTGCATCAAGGAGCAAGCATAGCATTTCCTATCTGTTTTCTTCTGTTGCCTGGGGGAATTGTTACAGTCCTTGAAGCTTCCTTTCTGGCTAAAGTCTCAGTGCCAATGCCACCCCCGACAGCTTTGCACAGATCCAACGTAACTCCTACAGAAACTCCTAGCTGAAAAGTGATTTTACTTTTCTTCTTTCAAATTCTTGCTTCAATAGCAAGTAGCAGGAGCAAAATATTATATAGGTATGATATCACATTTCCTAAACACAGAACAAAAGACCATCCTGTACTAACAACTCCCTCTGTACATTAAACCCTTCCAGCCTGTATTGTTACCTAATTTGTGGACCATTGGCAATTCCAGCAGCTATTCACCCTCTCACTCCATGAAAGACTATACAATCCTGTCTGTGGCCCATCAGATATCCTCCACTCTCCAGTTCCTGCAAGTGCAGATTTTCACTGAATAATGACCTAACACTACATGCTAAGTTCCTGCCCATCTACTGCATCCTACGGCACCCCTAGGTTCAGAGACTCTAATTACACATCCTCAGTAGCCCTGTTATTATTTGCTTCAGGAGCCAGGAAATCCATTATTCCAATGAAAGGAACAGCTAAAGGACAGCTAACCTTACGATCATAAAATAGATAACTGTATAGGACTAAATTGTCATCAACTGTAAATGAAGCCTGACTTGAAAATCCGGCTTCCACACAACACTTAAAAAAACGTTTGGGGTCATTTTTTTGCCTTTGTGTGTAGGGGTTTGAGTTTTGTTTATTTGTTTTCTTTTTTGTTTGTTTTTTTAAGAGGTCTTCTATTCTTTCACTTTTTTTATTTTGGTTCCAGAGCTTTCAGAATGCATTCACTTCACATTTTTAAGATGTCTTATTTTTTTATGATATTAAGACTGACATTTTCATTTAATCACTATTACTTAGTCCTTGGAAATTTTGAAAATCTAAGCAGATATGGCACGCAACTTCAGGCAACAGACACCTCATGTACTGCATAGCTGTTCGAAATTCCCTCGTGCTGAAAGTCCTCTTCCTTCTTTTGTTCTTTCATTCTCCAGTGGTAATGAGTATTGGTAATCATTCATTTCTTCCAGACTAGTTCACCCTCAGATCTACCTGGCTTTGCTGAACAGCAAAACATGAGAAAGCTGCAAATGCTTTCCATTTTCCTCTTTCCCAATTTCTCTTGGTGAGGAATACCAACATACAACTGTACTCTATTCCTGCTGGTAGCGCTGGAAACTTTATGAGTCTGTTTTACTTCATAACTCTGAATGATGGCCTAATGCTCGCTACTCAGCAAAGGCAAATATTCTACAAAATGCTGCTTTTTTTTTTTCTCAAAAATATATACTTGAAGGTCTGTTTATCATCATTTACAGGAATTTGTTTCACAGAACTGAGAAAACCAAACCATTTTTCGAAACATTACATACTCTGCTCTTCTAACTACAGTACAGTTATATTAAGAAAAAAAAAGTAGTTATTGTACAGCTAGTACAACCTACTATGACTACAAGTCCCAGATTACATTCACATTCTAAGCATCTTTTGGTATTACTTCACCTGTCTCTAATCAGGACTCAGAAAAGCGCTGTTCCATGACTAAACCAAACCACTATAAATTTAGTGCCTTTTCCACCAGTATATCTCTCCCCCACCAATAGCAGTCCTTACTTACAGGCAAAAAGTTTTCTATATATTTATTCTGGTTTTGGCCAGGGCAGAGCTAATTTTTTTTCAGCTGGCTTGGGCTGTGTTTTGGATTTGTGCTGAACACAGGGTTGATAATGGGGAGATGTTTTTGTTATTGCTGAGCAGGGGTTGCACAGAGCGGAGGCCTTTTCTGCTTTTCATAATGCCAGGTTGGGGAGGAAGCGGGGGATAAATGAGAGGCTGGTAGGAGACACAGCCAGGACAGCTGACCCAAACGGACCAAAGGGATATTCCAGACCATATGACATTTTGCTCAGTATATAAGGTAGGGGGAAAAAAAGAGGAAGGGAGGGATGTTTGGAATTATGGTGTTTGTCTTTCCAAGTCACTGCTATGTATGATGGGGCCCTGCTCTCCTGGAGGTGACTGGACACCTGCCTGCCCATGGGAAGTACTGAATTAATTTCTTGTTTTGTTTTCCTTGTTTGCATGGCTTTTGTTTTCCCTATTAAACTGTCATCATCTCAGCCGTATATTCTCTGGCTTTTACTTTCCCTGATCCCACTGGTGGGGTAGCGAGTGAGCAGCTGTGTGGGGCTTGGCTGCTGGCTGGGGTTAAAACACAACAGCACGTCACAATATAAAGAAAGCATTACACTTATTAAAAGAAATTTAAAAAATAAACCTTCAAACTTCTCAAGAAATTGCTGTAAGATTAGGTAGAATTATGAAGGGAAAAATCTTTTTCTAAAATGTTTGAATTCATAAATGCATTTTTATAGCTTAGCATCAAATTTGTAAAAAATTAATGCAAATCTTTATTTTGAATATTTCTTGTTTGAAAAAAAAAGACTGGAAGTAATTGGAAATATGCTTCTGTAGACTGACCTATTATTATCATTAATCCTCTCTAGGCAAGCTAACTTTACTACTACAATTTCTGACTGGATGTTGAAGATAAGGTTCCATTCACTTTTTCCCAATCCACATACCAGACAGCCTATACATCAGAAAACTATATTCTACGCCTCTTCTGTTTAAATTGCAATTAGTCCTTCTTGCCTACTTTTATATCTAGGGAAGCCTATAAGAGTTTGACATTGCTTTCAGTCATTCTAAATGCGACATTTGTTGTCTGAGGGCAGAACTGCTCTTCAGTGTTATTCAACACATTAGTGGCTGACACTAGGTCCATCATGTGCTTTGACATTAAAAATAAAATACCAAAGACTGAGGAATATTCTTATTTATTACAGGAAAAAAAAATTAAAAAGAAAGAAATCAAAACAAACCAACCTTTCAAATTCTTTGGAACCATGAAAATGGAAACAAGGATAGGGCCCATGCATGCCAAAAGTGTCACCAGCACTGTCAGAGCCTCCATATAATCCATATCCTATTGATGAAATATATAATAAATGTAATTTTCAGGATAGTATTTTCATTGAAGCCAGTAAGGTCAGAAACTTTCTTTTGTAATTAAACTGCTGAGATTTTGTTCATATCCCATGATTCTTGGAGCTGCTGCATAAGAGGACTTCAAACTTGCAACAAAGCAAGAGATGCAGAAGATTGGTTATTTCTACAGCTGATCTAATTGTACATCTTGTCAAAAGACAACAGTCTTAAAGAAGGGCTTATAAACAACACTTGAGCATTATAGCCCGAATAGTAGACATAAATCTTGCTATAACAGTGTAGAGCTCACCACGGTGCATTCTTCCCACTAAGACAAATTAGATGGTGGTGCTTGCAGTTTTGGGGAGAGACTGGATGTGACATGATGGGACCGCATTGCATGCACCATGGAGGAAGATGCTCAGATACTCTCTTTTCATGGGCTGTATACCAAATATATTCAAAGAAAGCAGACACATTTAAGAAACAGTATTTTGAGTATATTTCTGTTAAGACTTAGACCTGTTAATTTTCAGCCTGAAATTTTCTTTATATTTGGGTTTATACTCCATCCTATGCTGATAAAACAAAGTCTGTATTTTTTGCTGTCAGAGACAGAACAATTTTTGTCATCATTTACATAGCTGAAAATGTTGCAATCACCTTCCTAAAGAAAAAAACAGCCATTCATCAGAAGAAAATGCATATTTTTTAAACAAACAAGCAAACACAGACTAATTTGTCTCTGTTGGGTACTACTTCTGTAAATTGAGTTTAAAAAGGCACTAATGACTAGTAGAGACATATCCATTCTAAACTTTCCACAACATATATTATAATCACTAAGAAATTCAGGGTTTTTTTAAGAGAACGAAGTTAACAACTTTCTGAACTGTTCCTTCCTTTGGCATGCTGTACAGACATCCACCATATGTATATCACAGCACTCTGTCTTAGATTATGTCACCGCTAAAATTCAAAGGTCTGTCACTCTTCAGTTTAACAACACATATGCCATATGCATAATGAATGCAACTCCTTTAGTTTTGCTCATTTAAATAAAATGTTTAATTAGGAATCAAGGTGAAACAGGAAAGAATCTTCTTTTACACTGCATTTCACCCTTAATAGCAAGGAATGCCTACAATTTATTTATTTATTTACAAATTAGTAAGTATTCCCTGGCATACTTCATCTCGCTTTAATACCTAGAGGACTCAACTGAGATTGCATTGCAGAATTGTAAAGACTACCACCTATTAAAGTGATAAACAAGTCATACAAGTGGAAGAAATTAAAGTTTATGTATGTCCTATATTGTTTTTCACGAATGGGAAATCACAACACAGTGTATCACAGTGAGATTTTTCAGGGTAGGAAATAATTTTGTAGTAATTTCTGCAAGTGAAACTGAAAAATATAAATTATACAAATAATCTGTTTCAGATATTTCATATCTCAATCCAGAATCTTAGATGATGTCTCAGTAATTTCACAAATCATTATCTCTAAAGGATATTACTGGCTGAAAGAGCATCTTACTTTTTAATCCAATAACATAACTTTTAATACCTTCACTATTTCATAACAATTTCACTCCTCAGAATTACCAGCCATGATGGAAATTATTACTATGACATATTTTCTTTTTGTAATTGTGTACTCTTACTGAGAATCCCAGCCTCTGGGTGAAGGACCTTTTCCTAATATCCCCATACAAACAGGATTCATGTTTGTGCCTAGTGAAGATGCACACTGCTGAAACTACCTGGAGGTTCTTGATTTGAATTTTGGGGGTTTTTCCCCTTATCCCATTTGTTGAAAGGCAGCTGTTGGTATTTTGTAAAGTTAGTACACTAAAGAGATTGTTTTGACAATCATTTTATCCAAGTGTTCTGCCTCATGGAGCCAGGGAAATGGAGTATGTTCATTGAGAAATTTATTTAATTTTCCCTAGAGGTTTGCTTTCACTCACATTAACATTTTCATGCTTCTGTTGCAGGACTTTCATAACCCAGATCCGCAAGCTGAAAACTATCATCTCAGTACTGATTTCTTTAAATGTTAAAATAGATTTAGATGAGTTGGGAGAGTTCACTGACATAATCTTATTCATTTTGGCTCCATACTCCACTTCTCATTTACCAGAAGTGAGACAGTCTCACAAGTATGTATTGAATACAAATCATCCAACTTTTTGCTTCCAGTGTCCACCACCGTTACAGATGCAAGTATTCTGGCTAACTACCATTCTTATTAGCTCAAATATAACAAAAAACTGAAAAAAGCACTTTTTTTCTGTGTGTAATGCAGCTGAGTGATCTAAATTTTTCCTCCTATAATCTTTCAAAAAATCTTAAAATACTTTTAATTGTGTGTTTTTTGAAATTTGTTTTCTCTCAAATCCAGTTACAAAGCTCAAAAATAGCATGGTATCACTGCTTACTTTATCACCATTAGGTTGTAATTAAAGTTGTGAGATAGAAATTGGAAGATTTTTCTAGAGGTTTTTTTGTAGTAATAGATACTGAAAGACTGTACACTAAATACAAAATCATTAAAATATACAGCATTCCCAGACATCTCTGTCTTGATAAAATATTATGTCTTTGTGAACTCGACTTAGAATTTAGTGTTTTGATGGCCACAAGCTATATAGATAAACCAAATCAGTTGTGGTCTTCAGCACACTCACTGTACAAAAAGGAAAACAAATGTATGATAAACTAAAGAGAAGGAAAATAAAGAGCAAATAAGCATGCAGAATGATGTTCTGGGCTAAAGTTGAACTGATAAACCTCGAACCAATGCCAGAAGCACAGAGAATACTAGGGTACACCATTGATAGTCTGGCCCACAAAGTCCTTTATTCTTCTACAGAGGAGGGTGGATTCCATTCATTTTTAAGATGTGAAGCTCCCCAACATGAAAATATAAGAGTGAAAAGAAGATAACAAGCTAAAAGACAGTATTTTAGATGATAGCTCCAAATAAATGAAAGCATAGCTGGTAGCAACAAAATGAAAGAGGCCTGCACTTCTGCACTACCCTAATACTGGGGAATCTAAGAAGCTCCATTTAAAGTTCTTTTTCCTACATATTTGGTCTTAAATAGGAGTAGTATTGAAATAGCAGAAAACAATATTCTAAAGTTTAAAGAAAATATCCTCAGGCATTTTCAGTATGAAAAACCTCCAGAATGACCAACTACTGAGAGGTTTTCTTTAATAATATGGTTATTATTTGAATTTTCATACCTATTTTTGAACTTCCATGCACTGCTAATAAGCAGTATCTGCTGAATACATCTGCAGGCTGAATAACTGAGATACAGTGCACTTATAAATTATACCACTGCCACTGAGGATGTAAAAAGACAACTGAAATCAGATCTAAAGATATATTATAGAACCATCTTCATAAGGTGCCTTAAAAAATTTCCACAATGTCAGACCTTAGGGCAGATGTTTGCCCTCTACATATATTTAAAAGCCCAATTCTCCCTCTTTTGAATACTTTGTATTTACAACAGCTTTGTTGGATTGTACAGGAAATACTAGACTGGATAACAGAAATTTGAATACTTTGTTCACTAAAGTAATAAAATTGTAAACTGATACGAGTATTAATCAAACATTATGTCATAGAGAAAACCTAGTTTCAGTTTTAATGCAAACGATTGCCTGTTATGAAATGAGAGCACACTGAATTAGTCATTTCCATTAAATCTATGAAGTAGAATTGCCTAGCAACCAAGAAAATTAATTCAGAGATTAAAATAAACACTGTGACACTGACAGAGCAACTGCTATTCTGCCTCAATAACCATAAAGACACTTAGAAAAGAGGTGTTTTCTTAATTCTTCTTAACAAAGGTAAAACAAACAATTTCATAAAATGAGTCAAAATGGACAAAGAATAAAAACAGAGAGTCAAAGCAACTGCACAAAGCAAATGCAAATTAATTGCCCTCTTTTTACATAACATCATTGAAATTAAAAACATTTAAAGGTTTTCACATTCTGACAATGGTGAATGAATTGTTGTGGAAGTTTCTAACATGTTTTCCCACTTACAAAGGAGAAATTTGTTTCATTATATTCATTCTATGCAAGTATTTTATATTTTAGTACTTACTAGTTTAATTTATCATAGAATTATGACCATGCTTACCTGAAAATTCTGCATCATTACTACCCATATCTACCCCTAGTCAAATTATTCCTAATCATACTTCAGAAGGAAAGCTTTTAAATTTTATAGTTTATCACACTGAGATGGTTATGGGAAAAAAAACCAAAACATAACAAAATGTTAACAGATTAAGGACAGCAAGGATGAGTGCAATAATTTAGTTTAATGACTGCTACATATTGATTGTTACATCTGGGTCATTGCGTAATTCATTGTCCCTGAAGGACCACAAAAAACCTAGTAAAATTATCCTTTTAGAAATAAAGGAACCACATTCTGTAACATTGACGTCTATCACCTTGTCAGGGCATAAGATTAGAGGAATGATTACAGATCAGGGAATCTGGAGTGGCAGTACTTTCAAACCTCTAGTAGGAGACAGAACATCTTTCCAGCTTGAGGTACAGAGCAGTATGGAGTCAAAAAAAAAAAAAAAAAAGATCAGGAGTGATTAAGGCAAGAATAACAGAAATGAAAAGTAATGTATCCCAGAGGATATGACAAGACAGCAACTGCAGCAGCTATATCAAATCTAGTTGAGTCTACATTAAAAGATAATAATAAAAATAAAATAGTATGAGGAATAAATCAAGACAGAGAAGCAGGAATAACTGTGTATTAGAAGGTAACTCCCCGAGCAGGGACATAGCTACTCTTTTTTCAGGAAAGTGTATTTCAGCTCTTTGGTTGTGTATAATATTCACAAAATACACCCACAGCCAGCTACAGGTTCTTTAAAATCTTGAAATCCACATATTACAATCACTAGATCCAGTTCAGAGGCATCTGAACTGGATTTTAAAAGTTCATACTGTCAATAGTTATGCAGTAAAGTAAATGTATTTATCTTCTAGAAGGGGATATGGCAGATAATAAAATAAAAGGAGGCTATCTGCTGGAAGTACAGACAATACAGATGGTATAGACATGTAATAGATCAACACGAAAAATTATTAACAGTAAAAAGTCCCCCTTAGATAAACACAGCCACAAAGCAGATAAAAGAGCCCAAATGTCCTTAACAGGTTCCCTTGTGTCTTAAATATTTGATGAATGTGCCAGATGGGGAGAGGGGAGAAAAATATCATCTGAACCACAAGCATAAACACAGCTGACCTAAAAGACCTACCCACCACCAGGTTATAATTACACCAGTGCATTCACTAGTGAACAATGTTCATAAATCTAGAATAATTTGGAGATATTGAAAGATGACATCTTTGAGAGATGGTAGCCTCCATATGCTGTCAAATATCTGAAATTAATTTTCATTTTCTTGCCTTTGTGCCACATGTCATGGGTGTGGTAGCATACATGTTTTATTGAATTCTTAGGATAGTCACAGTGATGAGCATTCTTTTTATTAATTTTATCTATATTAATGAAGCACTATCATAAAAGTAGAAGATACACCAACTTTACACGTAGCAGAAAGAAGTATATTTTTTCCCTTTAAAAATTTTAACAGCACAGTTCTTATGGTAAAAATCTTAGGAAAAAAATGCATGGTGCTCAGACTAGACATTGTCAGAGTCCAGAACCTTCTAATAAAAGGTAACCTTGTAATTGATGTTCAGTTGAGAAAGATTTATTAAATCTACTCCAGCCTAGCCCAAAAACACAGGCAAAGAACCAACGTGCTGTTCCAGACCTACATTCAAAGATCGTCTATAATTTGTTACAAGAGGCCAGCAAGAAGGAAAACACCAGTGTTACTCTTGCACTAGAAGCAAGAATTTAATGAAAATAAACTCCCAGATGATCTTAGAAAGCAGACCATGACCATGCTGCAGGGAAAAAAAAAAAGGGGGTAAGAAGGTCACTAGTAGCCTGCCTTGGGAAAAATTCCATCTGCACAGCAAAATTGATGATCATCTTGGCTTAAGTATGTGAACAGGACACACTAGCAAAATTGTTCAATGCCACTAGAAGGTCCGGTATGCCTTGCCCAGGAGTAAATCCAAATGCCACTAATTCAATAGAAAATTGCAAACAAAAATCTTTTTTAAAAAAGCATCTAAGAAGAATCTTATTTTTCAGAAACTGCAGACAGCCTCAGAAGACCCAAAGCATATTAATCACTGTAATACCATGTGATACAAACAAAAAAAAAATCCCTCAGCTGATAAACAAACTCAATTCAACCTTCCTTCCAGTCTACTCTCAAAGCCTTTTAAATTGCATCATCATATTTTCTCACATATATCCTGCCAAAAACCCGACAGCAATATGCAGATTACTCCATGGCATTGTTAGGTCCTAATCTTAGATGTCCATGTGCTTCCTTTTTGCTTATATAAAGCCAGTAGTATAAAACCAATGGGATTATTCACAGGGCATGACATCAAAGATGTATATTTAATTCTTTGTAAGGTCAGAGCTTTGGTAATTTATTTTTCAGATTTTCAAATTGCTGATGTCTATACTTTTTGGAAGTGATCAAGGGCCATATATGCACTTACAAGCAAATTTTAGTCTTTTCTACAACTTTGGTAAGGCAGTGTGGATAAAAGTGGTCCTTAATACTCTGTCAGAACTATGAATTTTCCAGCAAAAGGAAAGCATTAGGTAGCAAATAGAAGTCAAGACTAAATAGTAGGCATGTTTTGTGATTAAGAGGAGTAGATGTCAAGCTGATTATGAACACCTGGAGAGCAAGACACTTTCAGTTTAATCTAGTTCAGCCATCTAGTTAAGTAACATGGCAATAAGGCACCTGACTACCATGAGAACTGCAAAGAGAACCTGCAGGTGTTTCCAAGGAACTGCAAACGGCTACTAAGAGAAAAGGTGGGGGAAATCATGGTTATGTTTATTTATAATGTCAAAAGTGTACGTCAGAAGCAGTGGACAGCATGTCAGTAAAAAATTAGAAGGCTGAGAAATTCTCTGAATATAATTGTGCTGCTATATTAAAACACCACAACAAATAGGAGAAGCATTTTATATATCTAATATATTCAGACTAATTCACAATAAAGTAAACCACTGTATTTGTTTTGTGCCAATGAGCTAGAAATGTAAATTCCTTTTCTATACAGGACCAGTTTATCAACAAGTCATGAACAAAGGCAAATTATTTTAAGCAGGAAGCATTTCACACCAAAGCTATTCAGTTTAAAAATCAATAATACAACATTCAATAATATAATTGAATACCGTTATGACTAACAGAGTGGCTAGTAGTCAATGGTCCCTTTCTCAAGGCAATTTTAAACATTTACTTTCATCCTCAGTTATGCATATTGGGTTACTATTTACAATGATTAATCAACCCACTACCCCCATAATTTTCAAGTTCCTTATTGGTGTTAATGTTTTTAAAAAACACTATCTTTTTAGAGTTTATAATTTCTTTCACACCACATGCAGACTTCAAAATACTATTTTATTTCACCATCATCATCATTATCAGTAAAAATAAAAATAATTTCACAGACATCTGCTCAGTTAAGGTTTTTCAAGATGGACTAATCCAGCAGCCAGAGAGGCTGTATTTGGGCTCACTGCATCCAGTAGCAGCTACTGCATCCTCTCCTACTGCAGCTGTCTGGCCTGTTTAACATTGCACTCAGGTAGGGCACAGAAGCATTTGTCTGGTCCAAGTGACAGCAGCATGTTCTCAGTCATTCCCTACCTCCTCCATTGGAAAGGGAGCAAATCAAGCATAAGCACCACAGAGAATAGATCCCAACTCCAAGTTGTGTCATGAACATGGTAAATAAATTATGCAGAAAAATGTAGCTGGAAATAAATTTTCATCACAGAGATCACAGAACAAGTAGACCAGTAAAGAGTAAGGAGTTGCTGAATATATATCACTTAGTACATATGAACGAAGACACATTATGGTATTTGAGTGGCAAAAGGCAAGGATTCATTTACTGGACAGGTTAAAGTAACTACCTTGTCTATTGCCATTCACTAAAAAGGAAGGCAATCCTCAGCTGAATGACTTCACTGCTACTTAGATAACTCAAAACACTCCCAAAGTATTCACATTACTGACAGTATCTTTCCCTGCCTCAGAGGCTAAAATCTTTTGAAGGTTGTTTGGTGTGAGATGAGTCATAAAATGGTAAAAGAGACTGTGAGCAAAAAATGTGGCAGATGGAAGTAGAACACAACAGGGTGTATGTATTAGCTTTCTTCTGGAGAGATGAGAGTCAGAGCTATGTGCTATCCAAGCACAGGGATAAATACTTAGTTTGGCTAGGCTTCCTCATCTCACCCTGCAGTACCGATCAAAACCATGACATCAGAACCTCACGATCTACTTCTGCATAAAAATAAGCAAACCTAAATTCTTAACTGTGGTCAAATTTCCTCACTTGAGAACTGCAAAGATATACCCCTAGCTTTTCCCATGGTTCTTTTCTAAATGCTTGTAAATTGATTCAAAATTATGCCAGGTGCTTACTACTGCATGTATCTTAATAGAGTAAGAGGTAATTTGATGGGAAAGCAGGAGGTGGGAGGCTTTGATGAACTACATAAAGAAAGCTAAGCTGATTCACCAGTAGCAGAGGGTGCCACTACACTGTGGAGCCTCCCACACTGGCTACATCACCTTGCTAAGCAAGGGGGTGCAATACCAGCTTCCTTCACCAGAGAAACTAGGCCAACAAGTCAATTGTGATAAATTTTCCGTGAATGTGAAGTGATATACTTTCCTTTTCCAACTAACAAAGTCTTTTCTATTTCTCATCACTTTAGGATAAAACCAGACTTACTCTCCCTCTTCCCTCACCTATAGCCTCAAATATCTAGAAACTGCCAACAGCTGCAATATTACTATAGTAATTTTACAGTATTATTAGTACCCATGAACATAGCTGCTGCATTACTTGGGGGAAAAAATGTGCTTAAATTAATTGTTCACTATTTTAAAAAGATAATTCAAATTCATGCTTCTATTAAGTTCTTATGTAAATCTCAAATGTTCTTTCAACTCTAATATTGTTTTCCACCACAGTTTAGTGGTGGACTTGTCAGGGCTAGGTTTATGGTTGGTCCTGATGACCTCAGAGGTCTGTTTCAATATAAACAATCATAAGATTCCCCTATTTTCATATCAATTTTAGACTTCTGAAGCCCTCCAAAGGTATTTAGAATTCTACTGCTTATTCCTTTCTTCTTTTCTTCATTTTGCCTCTCTTGAACATCTATCAGCACAATCATCAATCATCTCTACTTTTTTCTTTATGCCTTAGTGCAGAGCAATCCCTGCCCAATCACTTCGGTATGCTATGACAATCTCTTCTTTCAAATTCCTCCTTAATGTCCAGTTTTGCCTGAATAAAATCATTCTTCTGCAACCTGAGAAGTAGGATGTGACCAGCTATGACTTAATTAATAAGCATGCAGCACTTGTCATCTTATATTACATGTTCCTAGAAGAAATTTCAAAATGTTGCAGAATTTAAGTTCCATGTCTTCCAGATGTTAAAAAGAAAGTAAAGATAGTGCTTCCACAGAAAAATGAAAACCAGGACAACAATCAAAAAGAGCTACTTTTTTTTTTCTTAAGGGGAATTTTTTAAAAATGCAATCTTGGGGTACAAATAAGAAGACACTGACAAGTGAGAGGAAAAATATTTTTGCCTTAAGTTTTTTTAAATTTTGGCAGTGGTACCTTTCTGAAAATCTTATATACCAGAAGTGCAGCAAATGCATTTTTTTGGTGTAGTTTTGTACCAAAACTTCAGCAAATGCACTATTCCACTCATGCCACTATTAAAAAACTGAACTTTTTAAATATTGATACTAAATTTATTGTGATATAAATTTATCATGATAGTCCTTTGCTGTATAATTGTATTGTTATCACTACTGGGGAAAGAAAATGAAACTTGCACTGTGTGAAGCAAATAAAAAAGTCCTCAGAAACTGTCCAATTGCAAATGTCAGATGCATTGTAAGTGTAAAAAGAAGAGTAATGCTTGCGTTTAGTAGTTGTATTTCAGCAACTGTTATTTGGAAAAATGTTGTTCCAGATGGCTGAAGAATAAATTTTGGAAGGATTACGGGACTCCTACATGATAAGTAGTAAGAAGGAGATGAAAAATTTGAGCGGGGGGGTGGGGAAGAGAAATATTCACCTTCCTGTGACTAATGCATTGAAGCATAAGAGTTGCTATGGACAAGCAAAGAGAATATGCAAGCCATTTTTTTGTGTAAGTGCTGTTCCCTCATAAGGCCTAGAGCACATGTACACAACAGTTCCCAGTTTTGTTAATTCTGACTTGGTGTATATCTTTGACCCTCTCAACTTTGATGCTCTGAGTTTGATCCCTCTGCAGCTGAGAAAATGACAAGACTTACTCCTCATTCCTTGCACAGTGGAACTGAAGCCTCTCTGACTCCCCATTCCTACATGAAAAAGATTTGTGACATCACATAAATGTGGGACTTGCTGCCTGTCTCAGAAGTTGTCCATGTGAAAAGATATTGGACAGAATTTTGCATTTTAGTCACTTGAATTGGCTGAAAACTCTTCTGAAATAGAATTGCCAAACAGAATATTAATGGACAAAGTATTTCATATAAGATCAATATTCACCCTTGCCTTTTTTATATTCTGCTTTTTAATGGCTATCAGCTGCCTACATTCTTCATGGGTTTTATAAAACCATTCTCAGTGTCTACCATCTCTGGCCCAAAAATGTGGGGCCTTTTTTTTTTCATTTTCTAGTCAGTCCTCCATATAAAATTACTAGGAGGAAATTGCATACTCTTGCCAATGTATATGGGGAAAATTAATAGGCAAAAGCTATTTTATCAAGAAAGCAATCATCATTATGTGAGGCCAGTAGCATTTACTCCATTCTTCCATGTTGAATTTTAGTGCAGTGGCAGGCTACTTAAAACAGGTTACAAAGGCACATTGCCAAATTGTTCAAGGTACTTATCAGAAATGAAAGCACAGTCATAGCCTAAAATGAAAATAATTTTTGATATTAGGCTCTCAATCCTTCTCCATGAGGAACTTGAGCACTCAGCTGAATCAAATTTAATTTTGCTGTATCTAGAGTATTGTCATGTCCTTCCTAATGTCTTAATTTTTTAGAATAATTGGATACCCAGACAAGCCCTTTTTCCCCAAAGGTGAGCCTTTACTTTCACAAAGTGTCAAAGAAGCTTTTTATAAATTTGTATTGCTATTTTGATACATTATTTTTTCACTAAATAGTGTAAATCAATAATTTAAAATACATTCAACACTTTTTTCCCAAGCATTTTCATCTCCTACGAAAAATCTTTTTTATATAGCTTATTTATGAAATTGACATCCAAGTGACAAAATAACCATGAAGACTTAAATTTTCACACATTGAATTGGGGATTCCATCTTCCTTGGGGCAGTTGGAATGTTTTTTGCCCTGAAGGAGTGTATATAAAATTATAATTAAGTCCTATTAATGCTGGATTTTCATGCCTAGGACTAGTATAATGTTAAGCCTGTTAGAAATACAAAGTTTTCTACTATAAACAGAGACATTTCAATGTTAAAGATTAAATAAGCAAGCAAGACTAAATTTATTTACATCATTATCTATGAATAAAAGTCTAATGTATTGAATAATAACATATTCAAATTACAGCTCTACAAGTCATTGCTCCTTATGCAAGAATATTAAGTAAGGTAGCCTGTAGTTACTACATAAAGGAGAATAACTCTTACAGTACTAGAACAATTAACTTCAAATTCATATTGACTGTTACTGCATTTTTCTTTAATAAACCATATGGATTAACTATTAAGGACTATTAAGCATGAAATACAGTGAGATAGTTTGCCAGATGCTAAAATTTATTTCCAGATTTAGCATTGATTACGAGGAAAATTTATTTACTCTGTTAGTGACTTTGTAACAGTTAAGTAAGTATTTTATCTGATACTCTTAATGTAACACACACACCTTTAAGAACAAGAAACAATAAACGTGGTGAAAGTTAAAACCATTCTACTCTGAAGCAACTTGCAAAAATCCAATCTGAACGCAAGTTTGGGAACTAAGCCTACTAAGTTGAAAAGATATTCCCAAAGTAAATAGAGATTGACCTCTGCCCACCATATTTTCTTTAAGAATGAAGTGCTACAAATCCAAATTTGGTATGAAGAATATCAGCCAGCAAATGTCTGCTACTTCCTACCCTTAAGGCCAAATTTAAAAACTATTTCCCAGTTACTTTTGAGTACTAACAACACAAAAAGGATCTAACCGAAGATGCAAGTATGGCCCTCACTCAGTGTGGCATTTACACTAAAGAACAAAAAAATAACTCCTCTGCTTTATTTACAAGAATTGTCACCAAAGAAAATCAAAGTGCAAAATATTGGGATTTTCTCACTCTTGTTTTAACCAACTTTGCAATAACAGTCAAAAGAGAAGGAAAATTCTTCTCTCTTAGAGGTAAATAAAAAGACTTAAAAGACTAACTTGGAAAGGATGCCAGCAGTGTTTGGACTGTTTGGCTGTTGGCATTTCTTAATATGAAATAAAACACATAATTTTCATCTACTCTATACTATCCTACTAAGTCAGTCTGCCATTTTCCAAGAAAGTACTGAAATAAGGGGAAACAAGTTATCCTGTCACGGCTGAAAAAGCAGAGACTGTGTGTACATTCTACCAATAGCATCCTAGTCTCCTTATGATTTTCTTCCAAAACTGTGATTAAAGCTCTTCTTTACTGGTGTGCTGTGATAACAAATGAAAAAGCTCTGATAACAGGCTGCAGATCCACTTATATTGCTACTGCAGGCCAAACATTATTTTCTGGAATTGAATCATTTCTAGTTATAATAATACTACATACTTTTTTGCTATCCTACTGGTGAAACCTTAACTATGTTAGGTGTGCACAGTTAGAGCTCAGGTTAGGGCTTAAGTAAAACTAGTATCTTCCTCATTTTGACTGCCATACAAACACATGATGCTCCATTCATTCCCAAGATTTTATTTTACATAGGAATTTAAACTGCAAAATGAAGTTATGAATGAATCATTAAAAAGGCAAATTCATCTTCCATTTAGTGCAAATGGTATATATATATATATATATGATTTAGTGTGCTCCAGAACATTTCTCTTTTTTTCTGAAACAGATTGTGGTGAGAACAGTCTTTCACTGCCCTGTACAAAGTACCTTACAATTGCCAAAAATTACAGTGCCTGCCCCCTGAAAAGTTCTTTATTGGGGTGAATAACTGGGGCTGGGGACACCATTTTATTCTTAGTTCTGTCACAGAGGGAAGACCTGAAATGCAGGAACTAGACATATACCTTTTTCCACATCACAAAGCTATCAGTTTGACATCATTATCTTTCAAACACTGGCAGCTGAGACCTACCACTGCCACATGTAATTTATGCACTGGGTTTTCAAAATTAGCATGCATCCCTAAAGACATCAGTGAAATTTCTGCTTCTTAGTGGATCTGATATTTTTTGAAAAATAAACCTAGTTTAGTTAACCTGGGTTTTCCAGACAGCAAATTTGCAATCAAATATCTTAGTATGTTAGAGGTCTAGGTTGTAACATAATGTCAGTTAACATAACATACTGAATTCTGAAATTCTGAACAAGTTGATATTTCCGAGATGTTAGGACTTTTTACCTTTTTAGAATATTTTTTAGTGTTAATTTAGTTTTGAGCTATTTGAGAGTGACATCCTACAGAACTTCAGTTCTTGGACAACTAGAGATAGCTGTAGAGCAAATAGCTTTGAAACCTCTGCCCTAACCTGTAGTGACTTCCTAGCAAGGGAAATATGACATCAAGAGGTAAAAAAGGGAGTGGAGGAGGCATAACAAGTCTTCCAGTACTTTAAAACAGGAAATTTATGAAAAGAAATTATTATTGGTTTCAATGTTTACAGCTTTACACAAGAAAACTACTGGACAACAGTCTTATCTCATTTCACCATATTAAGGGTAGTGATGCCAGTACAAAAACACACTTTCTGCAGCCAATAAAAAAAAAATGTGGAGGGGAGAAGATGTCCCTTACTTTGAAGTGAGTTTCTAGTAATTCATTACCTTCAGAGAAAAAAAAATGGAATGTATTTCCTGCTTATAATTTTCCAAGATACAGACATAGAGAAATCATAAGCATTAAACATTAGAATTTAGTTGAGAGACTGTGGCAGAAGGCCATTATTTGGAACCACTGTGTTAAGAATTATGTTTTCACTTAATTATATCTTATTTCATAAAATTCTCAGAAATAAAAAGACTTCCAAATCTGCTAGAGCTATCTTGATCGTATTTATGAAATGCATCAGTATGAAGTTATTCACTTCCATCATGGCTGCTAGCAAGACGTAATGCTGTTCAGTGGGAGGTTCAAAGCATCTGCTGTTGAAAAGCACAGGAGCAGATAAGCGGTGGCAATTTATACTCCCATTGATTTTGTATGAATCAGAAAAGAAAAAGAAAGAAACATTTTAATTCAAGATGGCAGGATGATGAAAAATAGAATATGTGAATTACAATTACTCTTTCTGAAACACTACAATAAGCAAAATTGGTCTGGATGACCTGGATCTATCCTGCGGATATCAATTAAACACACAGTAGATAGATCACACTAAATGAAAGCAAAAAAACCCAAGAAACTATGAAAGAACTATCATGTCACATTAGTACCAGTCAATATTTTTCAAGTGCAATGTGCAAAACTTAAGGAGATCCATGATTTCATAACCATCCCTATACTTCCCTATCATGCAATCAAGCACCTCCAAAAACTCAAAACTGAAAATATTTTTTAATTTGCCTCCTTAATTGCAAATTTTCTTGAAACTCTAAATACATTTTAAAATCTGTCATAACCCGAGGGAACATGACATCTTAAAAATGACAAGTTCACAGGTATGGTTGCAGAAACTAAGCAGCATCCCCTTTCACACCAATAAGAAAAAATACACATGATTTATGAGCTCTTAACATTCTTGTGCCACTGTCTGTGATGACAGCTGGGTACCACTAAAGGGAAAAAAGGCTGAACACATGGCATTTTAAATGGGGGTGGGGGGTAAGTAGTGTTAGCTGTTGTAATCACACTATTAATCACACCATTTTGAGTGGCTATTGGTCATTCAACTGCTTATCAGATGAACAATGAGGACACAGTTTATCAATAACAAACTCTTTCAATATACAAAAATTATTAACTTTTGGGGGGGTGTTTTTGTTTGTTTGTTTGTTTTTTTACCTCTCTCTAATAGGAATTTAGGGATTTCGAATTTCACACAGTTTCTTCAGGCAACATCATTTGGTAACAATGACATATTTTGATTCCTTGGTCAAACAGTTCAATTTACTTGCTTTAAGAAGAAAAAGAATGCATTTCAGAATTTTTTTAAAAAGCATGTCTTCAATTTCTAAGTGTTAACCCCTGTAAACAATTTGGATCATACAGTAAAAGTATTGATTTTACCTTCGGGGAAAAAAACCCACACCAAACCAAAACAAACCAGAAAAACTGACCTGTCCTGCTCTTTCCTATTCTCTCTTTCATTAACAAATAATAAAATTCAACTGAAGAAACTGTTGTAATCAGATACTAATCTATCTATAAATGTAAGCATGCATACACATGGAGCACATATATCCTCTTTTAATGTTCTCAGGACTATATACTATGCATCTAGATCAAGTCAAGACCATAAACAATTCAAAGCTGCATTCTGTCTAAATGGGTCACTTATAATGAGAAAGCACTACATTTACATGTAGGAAATAGATTGATCAGGGAGCAGAAAAACAGAATATGACATCAGTGCAGAAAAATATGCCTTTACAGGCAATTTATGCTAAATTATTTGGCAACTTTCTATATCCTCTTTAAAAATGGAAGTGAATTCAAAAAATGCAAAATGAAAAGAATAAAAATTTAACATAGCAAATATTCACTAGGATTACCCTTTTTGCTTGCAGTAAAGAAAAATGAAAAAAGCCTTAGTTCCTTTCATTACTGTTATATCACTCGTACAGAATAACACTTAAGTGAAAAGACTGAAAACACTGTGTCTCCCAAAGATCCACACATTAATCAATTGTCCACAATCACTTTAAACTGGACCTTTAAGTGGTAACATTTCCCACAACATTCACTTGTTTGCAACCTGAAGCCATGGAACAGAAATGCTCTGAACATGCTGTGTAGATCTTGCTAAAGCAATTTCAGCTGCAGCCTGAAAAATTAATTTCTGCAAAATGCAAAAATGTGCCATGCAAATATTAGAATGATAGCAAGTCTGCTGCAACACATTACAAAACCAGAGTGCCAAAAGGCAGAAGGAAATTTCAATACTGCCTAATATATACAAAATGTACCCCATGTCTTTGTTCAGTCTGGATTCACATTCAAGGTGTAAATACTGGTTACATTGTTAGATATCCAACTGCAACCAGCTTCAAATATTGAGTGAGTAGCTCTCTCATAGTTCACAGTAGACTCCCTTGACCCAGCTAGACAAGCGTGAAAATGTAAAATAAATGAACATTAACAAAGGCTAATCTGGAAAGGAGGCTGCTTTAAATGCTCACAACATTATTCACAGAGATGCAAAATTTGCTACCTACATTCTTTTTATACTAGATATCAGCTGGCAGTCACTATATTAATGCTATGTGCTACTGCAGAGAGAAAAAATGAAGTAAATTATATGAAAATAGTATGTCTTTCCTCATCTGCCACATATGGATATTCCTCAACCTTACAGCATGCTGCTAAGGCAAATAAGGAACAGCAAAACAATTATCTCCATGCAAAGAAAAAGCAATTTTAACGCAATACCTTTCTGTGTTTGTCCCTCTTCCATATTCTCTTCCATGGCTACCTTTCTTCACTAGAAGCAGCTTCAGAGAATTAATCAAAAGCTTCAATCAGATGTAGGAAAAAGTGTGGATTTTTTTTTCCCTGGGAAGCTCCAACAGCAGAGGCTTAGTCAAGTCCTCAGAGCTTAGCTAAGGCTTCCTCACTCTCCTTGTTTGCTTGGAGACAGGCTGTCAAGTGTAATTTCATTCAAATTACTCTTCCGTGAAGATTATCAATTTTTCTTCTCAAAGCTGCCCATTGTGTACCACTGTAAGCAGGTATTCAAATGAACAGCTCGTGAGTTTTGGGGGGAAATTTGGTCTGAGCCCTTACGGCAATGACACCGATTCATAAGCCTCACTTTGCATATAAAATGGAGTAAAGAAATGGAGGTTTGTATTGAAATCTGTTTTTAAATTGAAAACAGGCTGTACTGAAAACAGATGGAGGGGTGTCCTCCTAAGGGGAAGCAGACCACCAACCCATAATTCCCCCTATTTGCTACTGAAGTGGGAAAGCCCAGATGCCTGTGGGTTCTTTATGCTGTAATACTTGTCTTTCTCTCTCTCTCTCTCTCTCTCTCTCTCCCCCCCCGCCTCTCCCCCTCCTCCTGTATCAGCACATTTAAGAATAATATGACTCTTCATTTCCCTTCTTCTCATCTATCTGTATCATCAGGAACTAACAAATATATTCACTATTTCCCTTAGAGCATTCTAAAAAATATCTTTATAGCAATATATTTTTTTGTGTATATATATGTTTAGACACAGAAGCACAATTTAACACATGACATTAATCACTGCAAATTTTGTGCACTATACACATTCTCATTGTCACAGTAAACAGGAATTTAGAGGCAGTTCAGAGGTTTAAAACAGTTCCTGCATCAATTTTTTTTCTGATTCCTCATATTTCAAATTAGCTTTTTTCAAAGCTCTTTTAAAATAACTTGATCTTAAACTGGTGAAGCATCACATGTGGGTATGTGCACGAGGAAGCACATACAAACACATACACTGCTAGGAGTTTGCTCTGGAAAAACATAGGCTTAATACACTATGAGGGCACCTACTAATTTGGGGAGCTCTGCAGTCTGATTTGGAATGCAAATTGGACGCTGCAGTCTAGCAATAAATTAGCATTTTGGTACCTTGGTCTACAGAGTAATATATCATCATTTTAAGACTTTCATTATTTCATCTAAAGTGCAAACTGAACACAATTCCAATTTTTCTTCGCAGGTTTAACTTCTCCTTCTGGGGCAAGTGACTAGAACTTAAACAAAAATAAAAACTACTATGACTGAAAAGTCCTATTAACATATGATAAATAGCTCATCTGTTTACTTTATGCTATCTGAATACATTGACTTAGTTCTGCCTTCTGAGACAAAAAAAAAGTTGTTTAGTTTATCTGGTTGGGTTTTATTTGGGATTTTGTTAGGGAGGGGTTTGGGGGGGGGGGTGTTTGGGTTTTTTGGTGTTTTATTAACCTGTTGCATATAAATCTGTTCACATGTGTCTCACATAAGAATAATTATCATGCATGAAGTTAAATGTATATATATAATTAAATAACTGAATCATTATTTATAACTCAACATATTTCCTACTATTTTTTCCCCTTTTAATTCATATTTCTAGGGTGCAATTTTCTGGAATAACTGAAAAAAAACACGATCAGTTGTTTTTGTTCTCTAATCTAATTAATCATTTAAAAATCAACACACTGAGAAGGTCTATATGTATAAAAGTGCTGCAAACCCTATAGGATCTAAATGTCTTCTAAATCATTCTGGCAATTACTCTTTTAGAGTTTTTTAAGATTCATATTTCCTTTAAAACAGACCTCCTGTGTAAGTCTCCTCTGCTATTCTTTCTCTTCAAAATATTTTATTACATAAGCACTAACAAATCTTCATATTTCAAAAAGAGTCTGGCAAATATTTTACCTAGGCTGGCAAATTGCTTCTAAGTTGCGTTTCTCAATAGCACCAAATATTTGAGGTTACCAACATTTTCAACAGTGATGTTTGCAACAATGGAATACATAGGTCACTGATGAAACCAAATTACCTTGTTCCTTGAAACACAGAAACTTCTTTCAAATATAACAGGAAATAAAAAGCGAAAAGTTTGGAAAGAAAGAACTAGAAGAAGATAAAGATGGCACAAATCTTGAGTGATATAAAAAGGTCAAGAAGAAACAACTTGTTCAATAAAGGGACAGGAACTGCAAAGAAAGTAGGCCCAGATGCAAACAAAGGCATATTACACAACATGTATTCAAGTTGTGGAAACTTGTTGTAGCAGGCTGTTTTAGAGGGGGAAAAGAACCCAACAAAATAACAAGGAGAATCTGAATCACAAGGATTCATGGATATGAGATAACTGAGCTGCAAATTACCAGGGAGTAGAGGAATATTTTGTGAAAAAAGTTTTAGCCATTTCTTATACTATTTCCAAGACAGACTGCTTTTGACACAAATATATGAGATGTTGAGCTGAATGAATCCTTGATCTACTTCCCACTATGGTCATTTTCACATCAGGTTCACACACACCTTAATTTTAATGACAGGATTTTTAACTTCCTAAAAAGCCTACTACATTCACATTCCAAAGGTTAAGAGGAAATCATTGTAATTGATGAAGCAAAGCATAACATTGACAAAAAAATGACTAAGTTTTACGCCCACCCCTACAATAATCTATTTTTCTTCCTAGATAATATCATTATGAAGATACTGATAGCTCTTCCTGTTAAACAGCAACTCCTCCAAACTGTGTAAGCGCCAAAGCTCCTTCTTCAGAGAACTCTGCTTAGTTTCAGGTGCTAATAACTGGTAATCTATGCAGCTTGTGTGAGAGTGAGCAACAAAGAGAATGTGAAAGAGATTTCACGTAAACTTCTTTCATATTTAACTGCACTTTATTAACAAGGTTGAAACATGTCTCCACAATCTTTCTTTAGAACTGCTCCAAGGACCTTTCAGGATTAAATTATGAATAGATGTTAATCCCAAAGCCAAAGAACAGAAAAGCTCTGCAAGTCTTACACAGAATAACAAACCAATACTGAAAATGCCAACTGTATGGGACTTTCTAAGCAGCAACCAGAGAGGCTTTCTTTCTTCAGCATACAGGGAAATATTTACCATCAGTGATACATAAACTACTTTAAAACTGTACAGAGAAACTACACAAGCTTCTGTTTCTGGAGACACTTCTAGCACAGAAAAGAGCTATGTCAGTGGGAGCTTTATTCAACTGCCTAAAATTCCCTTTTAATGTGAAATGAGATTACTGGTGCAAGTGGTCATTGGACAACCACGCCAATTGTAAATGGCAAGGCAAGACACAACATCCAACTGTAGAATGAGACTAAATAAACAGTTAATCAAGGGAATAATTGGAAGCTGATGACATTAAGGGATCCCCTGGTGTCCATTATGATATTATGAAATGTAGCTGAGCACTTACAGCTTTAAACAGCATGACAAACACCTGACTTTTACTCCCAGTTTTGTATGGCCTTCAAATCAGTTTACCACTCCATCCTTCTGTCTTATCGATTTTCAACAACATGATAATGTTGTGATGCAGTGATGTCTTGATCATGACAAGATAATAAACTTGATTATGAATATGTAATTTAAAAGTACAAAATTATTTATGTCACTAATATTACTACCTCAATAAGCAAGCAAGAAAAATCAAAAGCCAGCTCGGATTACCTTAGCTACTTTGTCTATGACTACAGAAGGAAGTTGTGATGGATATGGGGAGTGAAAAAATACATGTTTTGTGCTTTGAGGGAATTCACTTTGGACTAATGCCAGTCAGGTCCTACTGATGGACTGCCTGTCAGGAGTTGGAGTGGTGTAAGGTTCGCTCCTGGAAAGGATGTTCTGGTTTCATTATAGGAAAAATGTAATGCATATACAAAAACATTTATGAAAACATAAATTATAAAAACTATTTTTATTCTTAGAGAATATTCTATGATACAAACCAAAATACAGCAGGTAAGGAAAAGCGGGGCATACATTTTAAAAGTTCACTCCTAAACTCACCTAAACACTAATGTAGATACACAGGTAGTAATTATTTTACGTAAATTAGGTAGCAGATTTTAGAAATCTGGAAAACATACACAGAAAAAATAGAACTGGCTATTTGGAGTGCTCCACAAGTTATATTTTATATTCAAAATTGAAATTAACTATAAAATAATAGCACAGCATATTTCATCTTTGGAATATACCAACAGAGGGGTGTTGAAGGAAGCATTGGAAGCTTTAAGACTTCCAAAATGTCTCTAAATGTCTGCTCTGGGATGTGTATTTCATATTTACAACTTCATGAGATACTTACAGAATAATAAAACAAGAGCACATGGCCCTGAGTTCAACTCATAGCAGACACTCACACAAGTGTCCAGGGAAAGGAGAAATGCTTAATGACATGAAAATTATCAGAATTAGTGGGGAAATGGAATGTAAGAGAGGAAGGAAGAAAGTAGAAGGCAAAATGTAACATTAGTAGAATATTGTTGCTTACCCCATTGATGGGATTTGTATAGTTCTACTAATTCCCAATAATTATTTTTTCTGAGGAAATTACATTCTTCTAGAGGACCAAACTACCAGTTTAAAACAGGCAGCTATCAAGAGATAGCAGGATGGTCATATAACCTAAAGAAATCTCAGTACAGGGCTTCACCTGATAGAAATAAGTCTCCTACTATTTTTTGTGCTCAAGTCTGGGTGTTACATGTGACAGAGGAGTAACAGACATCCTTTCCTTTATGACCTTAACTTATTCTCATTTCTTTCTGAATTCTTCTATATTCAAACACATCTAGAAGCATAAATTTTATTGAAGAGGAGAGTGAGAAGAGAACCTCCTTGCATATAGCCTCATTATGTTTCATACTAATAAACACTAACATCATCATCGTATTCAGAAATGAACCTCTTTGTGAAAGTCTTGTCAGGTTAAAAAAATTCCTTCACTGAAAAAATCTTTCACCACTGCAAATGATATTTGCACTTAAATACAAGAGATAAGAAGTCACATGTTTAGATCAGTATTCAAATATATATTTCATATACACTATATCGATCAAGAGGAGAAAGATAATAAAAAATGATTAACAGTATCTCTGATTCAGAATACCAATCTTAATATACTTCCAGACTATTATCGGGACCTGTTGTAAGTATCATCTATAATTTAAAACCTTCAGTCTGACTGGCTATGTTTTCATGATTCTTACTAGTTTTACTTTTGAAAATAAGTAAAATTTTCCAGAGTAAAATCAGTTAACACTGTCAATATAATTCCTCTTAAATTCTGAAGAACTTCAATCATTTTTCTGCCTAAGAAAATTAATCCTTTTATATCTTTGGCTCAAAAGTAGCTGTCCATGTTCCTAAAGGATACTGCTACTCATTAGGTAAGTTTCAACTCTGAAAAGATGCTCCTAATTGACAGATTCAGGAAGAGCAATCAACTGCACATGAATGCCAGTATAATTGAGGGAGATAGCCAATAATACATTTTTACATACAGGTTTCTAAATGTTATGGCTAGATTCTCCACATGGATACGCTAAACCTCAGCAGTAAGCCTAGAAGTATATTTAAAGCCCAACAACAGATAGCTGTTCACATCCCCCTTTCAAAAGTGGATGCCATGACATAAGCACAGCATTGTGATCATCCAACACAGCCTTTTTCACCCCAGATTGTGCTATAGGAAGTGGATATACTAATAAATACCCATACAGATATGTCTTAGATTGAGTGACTATAAAAAGAACATTTCACAGGGTAGCATACTGAACATATAAAGTTCTAGCAGATTCTGCTTTTATCAGGGAACTTGGATTGCACTATTTTCAGAGGTCTTCTCCAAACCAAATCACTGTGGTAATATTCCAAGATTCTCTACTGGTATAACTATCACTGAAATATTCCATATAGTTTTTGGTGACATCAATGCAAAGTTGCTGCTGAAAACTGGAAGTACTTCAAAACTGGCCATCAAAAGATATGGGGCACCTACATTATCCCAGAGTATCTACAAGAAATATCTAATGGGAAGTTTTTAAAGTTAAGTTGATGTTAGTTGAAACTAGACATTGGAGAACAGAAATTATATTCAAATTAGTTCTTCCAAACACTAGAGAAATTAGCCAAGATTAGATTCTTGAACCCACACACACATAAAACTAAATCATAATCTGTATTTTCCTAGTTAAACTTCAGCTTAATTAGGTCATAGGAATTCTCTGATTAATACATGCATTATGCAGGAGTTTGGACTAAATGACCACATTAGACCCTTCTGGGTTTTAATCACTTAATTATTTAAAGCTATATTCATGTTTGCTGAGAGATTTCATATCTTAATGTGCTCTGAGATTCCCTTGACTTTTGTGGTCTTTGTACACCAAAGTGTTCATTCAAATATCTTCCAGATTTTGGGGTCTGATGAATGGAAGAATTATTTACAGCCAAACCCTGTTTTCTCTTCCCTTCCCACCAGTCTTATAGTGCCAAAAAAAAAAAAGTGATTAAAAATATTATCTAACCTATATGCAACAACAGTATGTGTATTTCCCTATGTGCCTCTATTCCATTCTATTAAAGCATTCAAGTTTCTTTTTGGCTCTATAGAGTTTCTGTCTTGTCTTCAAAGTTTGAGGAATGTCTGAAAGCACCTTCTGATGATTTCAAAAGGTATAGTCCTTTGTTTTGACAGACTCCTAAGTTAGTAGCTAAGAAGGCAGCTGTGCACAGAAGAATACACAACACATATATAACATACAATAATTGTAACAAGAAAAAATTAATAACAGTATGGAAATAAAGTAGGAGAGGGGCCAAAAATAAAAATGCACAGACAAGAATTCTTCAAAACAGTTGTCACTATCAGTCGTATCTTGCTCCTAACTTAATAGAAAGAAAGCTTGACCATTCCTCTTGGGAAACACAAGCATCACATAGGACAACTGAATTCCTGATCCCTCACTACTATCACAGTTCACCAGGTGCAAGTATAAGGGAATAAATTCAAGGTATCATTAAAACAGTATTATGCTTAGATCTTACCTTAAGTTTCACTATTTGTTAATCATGCCCTGGCTACAAGGTGTGGATGAAGGAGCTGATTTAAGCTTCATGAGAGGCATGTCTATAATTCATCCATTTCTTCTGCTTTTCACTTCAGATTCTACAGTTTCTCCACACAAATCACATCACAGAACAAATAGCCAAGTTCCTGCATTTGTACAGCACACAAACCACAGAATAATAAACCAACTATCTGACTGTCTACCTGCAACACCCAGGCTGGTTAATTTAAAGTTATCTCCTTGTTATTCTAGTTTAGGCATTGGCTTTGTTCATTATTTGGCACAAAACAATCTTTGCAGTTAAGACTTTTAGAGACATCCTAAAATCTGAGACATCTGATCCTTGAGACATAGGATCAGAATATCTTTTGTTGGGAAGGATCCACAAGGATCATCAAGTCCATCTCCTGCCCCTGCACACAGCCCCAAGATACACACCATGTGCCTGAGAGGAGTATTCAAATACTTCTTGAATTCTGTCAGGTTTGTGATGTAACCACTTCCCTGGGGAGCTTGTTATAGTGCCCAAACACCCTCTGGGTAAAGAACTTTTTCCTGATTCCAACCTAAAACTCCTGTGACACCATTTCAGACCACTGCCTCAGGATCCATCATTGGTCACAAGAAGTGGCAAACTGCAGTGAAGTCTCTCCTCAGCCTTCTCTTATATAAACTGGCCAAGTGACCTCAGTCGCTCCCCATAAGGCTTCCCCTCAAGGCCCTTCACCATCTTTGTAGCTCTCCTTTGAATGCTCTCTAATAACTTTATACCCCTCTTACATCATGGCGCCCAAAACTGCACACGGGACTTGAGGTGAGGCTGCCCCAGCTCAGAGCAGAGCAGCACAATCCCCTCCCTTGCCTGGCTGGTGATGCTGTGCCTGATGCCCCCCCAGAACAGGGTTGGCCCTCCTGGGTGCCAGGGCACTGCTGAGTCATGTTCAACTTGTCATTGACCACGACCCTCAGATCCCTCTCCATGGTGCTGCTCTCCAGCCTCTCATTTCCCACTTTGTATGGACATATACAGGTGACACTTGCAAGGTACAGGATCTAGCTTTGCCTTCCTTAAAATCCCAATTTACTAGCATATGCACACTGTAGTCTTTTGTGTCTTGAATCCAAGGTATTAATGAAGATGTCCCCAGTCTGATGTAACCTGTCCATCTGACCCATGAGCCAGTTGCATTGATGTCCTTATCCAGATGTGGACTTTCTGTCCAGATGGATCCTGTGAGAGACAGTATCAAAACCTTACTGAAATACATAAAGTATACATCCACTGCCTTTCCTTCTTCAGCTGCTGGGTTACCTTGTCATAAGCAGATGTCATCAGGTTTGATAAGCAGGACTTTCCCCTCATGAACCTGTACTGGCTGTGACTGATGACTGCAGTGTTTTTTCAGTAATGCCCAGAATGATCTCCTCCATGATTTTACCAGGCACTGAAGTGAGACATAGGGACCACTTACAGTAGATTCTTTGTGTAGATGCCAACTACCTTTTTGCTAACACTTGACTGTTTTTCCAACAGCATCCATTTCATCCAAGCTCTGAAAGAAATAAAAAAGGAAAAACAAGCCAAAAAGGGGAGATTAGCAGTTAAGTGAAAAAAAAGATAAATAAACAAAAGGCTGCTGGGTCAGTCCTTCCATTGGCATAGAAGGCTTATGATTTAAGGAAAAATGTTAAGCTGAAAAAATCATAGATGTTTAATGATTATTATAATGACAATTTTAATTGCCCCATTTTTAAAAAAAACTTGAGAGATCACTAATATACAATTTGTAAAATAATAGAAATTAGACTCTACATATAACAGTTTATTAGCAAGCTTTTTACTCCTTAGCATACCCCCAATGAGAAATGCTTGCCTGTCTCTTATAACTTAAATCCAACAAATGTAAGGAATCTAAAACAGGCATCATTGCCATTCTCTTGGAGAAACTGTCTTGCCAAAGAAAAATCAAAAAATGAATTTTTTTAGAAAGAAAAATTGCAGATTTCTAACACTGTTTTAAGATCTAGAGATTAAGCGCACCTAGATATAAAAATATCCATGTATGTGTATATGTGTGTGTGTGTGTGTGTATATGTAGGTTTATGCACATAAACTTACCCATACACATATATACTCTATGTAGTTCTACTCAGGTGCAAAGTATCCAACAGATGAGAACTTTATGCAACATGCATGCCCCTCAACAAAAGCCATGTAAATCATGTCCTGATAGAACATACATTGAATGTTCCACTGCATCCCTCACCCTACCCGTTTATCATTCCTAGGAAATAAAAGAAAGATTTAAAAACTTTAACTGAAACTGAGTGTTCAATTAGAGGCTACAAAAGAACAGTTTATAAATACCTTCCATGAGCACCAGTTTAACGATGCTGGTTCAGTGAACTCACTGGATCCTGTAATCCCTTTTTTAATCTCGGTTACTTACTTACTGCCTTTGAAAAACTCAAAGTAGCATTCAATATTCTTATTATAGAGCAACATTACAACAGGACAAGTTGGGGGAAATAAAGATTAGTAAAACTTTTTTTTTTTTTGAGGCAGCACATTTTGGGTGGTATTCAAGCTAAGATTCCATTGCAAATTCTAATTGCAGTCTCTTAATACAACATAATTAGAGGATCTTCCTAATCTGGAAAACTAAATCACATAAATGGATTACAGATCAGTTTTCAGATGACCAAAAGAAAAAAAAAAAGGTTCCCACAAAGAGAGTAAATGCTGTCAGATGGTTAAAACACAGCAAACAAAACCACATTTCTGGAATTATCACCTTTACTCTAACAGAAGTAAACTGATTACTGGTTTAGATATGTCTCAAATATCAGATTTCTCTAAGCTTTCTTTGCACTTATTAAAATGTACACCCTATGCTGTCGAAATTTTAGCAAATAAAAGTATCACAAAATATTTATTTCCACTAATCCTTGTATAAATATAATAATTGTAAAGCCAGCATTTACTCTGGTGATGGATTCTCAGAAAGCTTACTAGTCTGTCTCAGACTATGGTCCAAATAACAGAAAAATCTGGGCTAAATAAAATCAGGAATTTTAAATGTTGTTATGCTCATGACAGTTATTCTACTATTATTTTACCATTAAGAATTCAAGTGTGCATCACAGGAAAGTAAAGTCTTTTCTGAATTGTGTAATGCCTTATAACCATGAAGATTGTTTGTCTTCCTAAATCTATCTGCTCACAATTTAGATCATAAGAATGCAAATCATAACATGCAAAACTATGTTCTTATCACTTCAAAAATTTTTTGTATACTTAGCACATAAGACCTAAAAGAAGTAATCTTAGATGTGAATTAACCACCTGCATAATTCTTTGTGTGTGAACTAACCACCCGCACAATTTTTGAAGGATATGTTTAATAAAGTACTAACTTGCTATGTGCTTTTTTAAACTATCCTGCACTAACAAGTTTTTAAAAAGATTGTTGATACCTGTGATAATAATAAGCAAAGTATAATACTTTTTTTTTAAGAGAAAGTGTAATTTATACATATAAAAATGTAAATATAGTTTAGCCCCAAGTGAAGACACTGATGAACTGAGTACATCAGTACAGAAGAAGTTAGTGAGACACTGAGGCATTAGATTTCAAAACATACAGCAAAACACAGAAAAGCTATGACAAAACAGAGAAAAAAGAACAGAGCATATCAATTGTTGTTTTACTGAACTTCATAAGGTGAACCTTAAAAATAAGGAAACTTGTTAAAAAAGAAATGACAAGGACAGCTGAAAAATTAAGTACTCAGAGAAGGCATCACCTTGGAAGTGATGATACTGGAGGCACAGCGTGCAGCTAAAGATTTGAGAAAGAGTGGAAGCTAGCTTAGATACACATGAGTTTTGGAGATTTTTCCCACGTTTTTCATGCTCTTAGATGACTATAATAACTTAGAATAGTTTGCAAGATCTACCTCTTAGGAATCCAGCTGCAGCTGTTATTCACTGCATACCTATTTCATTATAATGTGAACTTTGGAAGGAAGGTTGAAATATCATATCAGAGCAAAAACAATGGTAGATATAAAAGGCAGATTCTTCCATGAAAGAATACACTATTCATAAGAGATTGTAATTCCATCTCAAGTATGATCTCTTTTAAGCTTTCCCACCTTTTCTTAGAAGCAAGGAACCTGTATCTTCAGAGCAGAGGATCAAATTATTCACCACCTGAATCATGCTTTCTCTGTGTGTCTGAATCAGCACAAAAATGTTTATGTGCTTATTTTTACAGATATCACTTTCATACAGTGCTTCAGTTCACTTGACTATATACTTACAGAAAAACTGCTATGCGGAAACCATTCTGAAGGCATAATGAGGAATCAGTGATTCGGAGGTATATGCTGACCCAGATAAGCCTCCCCAGCTAGTAGCCATATGTCATTTCAAGTGGCCACTGAATGACTCTATGCTCTGTCCTGTCACGGTAGCTTGCAGGTGTTACAGGAGGATGTACAGATGTTACAGGAGAATGTACTGATGGTCCTGTCTAACATGTATCACATTTCCTTCATGGACATTTCACACTCACATTAGATCACAAATTATTGGTTTTATTGTGATGTAACAGACCATTTTTAACTGATAAATTTAATGGTGAGAAGATAATGATAAAAGCATGGCAGGTGGTGAGGAATGCTGAACCTCACCATGGATGGAAATTCTGTGCAGTGTGTCATGGACATCTTGAAGAGGTCTGTATGATGTTGACACGCCACAGGGGTTGCTGGCATCAGAACTGACATAGGATTAGCTCAGTAATATCACTTTCTAATTATTCGGTAAAGAGCATTAACCAATTATATGTTTCAGTCATTTTTCTTATCAAGATGCAGAAAAAACAAGTATGAAATAACTGTAAACAACATTACACTGTATTTAAGCACAAAGGTAAAAAAAACCCTGTTCAGTCAATGACAGAAAACAGACACAGTAAAAACTGGATTGCTTTCATGGACTCCATCAGTAACTTTGTAAGTCACATCTTTGTGAGATGGAAAGTGTTAACAATAACTAGTATTCAGTCCAATCCAATTTTTAACTTTACTATTGCCCGCTTCATTGCAATGATGTCTTCTTTTTCCTGACAGATCGAGACTCTGTTTCTATAAGGTGAAGTACATGCTTAATATCTTCTTATCTCTCAATATTTGTTTCTTCTTCAGCCTTTTAGCCATCAAACTCTAGTGGGCATAAAAGGGAAGTAAAAGGATTATAAAGGAAGTATAACTTTTCTTTTATGAAGCACAACACTTCCAGTACAAAGCTAAACTTATAAAAGGAGGGCCATAAAAAGCAAAAGCAGAACAAATAAACCTACAAAAAACCCCATGAAACCGTATTTCCATGACAACAGAAACACATCAGTAAGGGCCACTAAGCTTCAGAACATTCTTCTCTAACAGACAGCACGTTAACTGCATTTTTTATTTTTAAGCAGAGAAATTCTTCCTCTGGAGTTTTCCCATAAACAAACTGATAAGGGAACAGAAGACAAATGGTTACTCTTGACATGTAAGAAAGAAAACGTCACTACATGGTACCTATAGGAAAGAAACAGAGCTGTTGCGTGCAATGCTGAATATATTTTCTCTCAGAAGTCCAAAAATCAGTTATAAAACTATCAAAAAAAAGCAACAAAATTCTCACACACACATTTTGTTTGGCTTTATGAAGTTAATTTACAAAATGAGTCTATATAATTTTGCTCTTCAGAGACTGTTCTACTTTGTTATTTATATTTATATATATGTGTGTATGTATATATATATAAAATTCCTTCTTTATTGATTATATGTGTGTAACCACAACCTTTTCATAGCAGCCCCCAATATTTTTAAGTACATTTATTTAAGTACACACTTGTGCTATAAAGATGGAAACAGAACCAGTCTCTCATAAGAAGCAAAATATACCAGTCTTCCTATGTCACTATAACTGTATCTAAACTGTCCCTTTACAGAGATCCCTCTTCTGAGTAAAATTATCACTTTAGCTTTACCTGTTGAAACACGTGATCCCTTACTTAACACTGTTTAGAAAAATAAAATAAATAAAATCAACTTCTTCCTAATGTTGTTTCCCTCTTGTTACCCTCCCCAGCTTTTCCCAGCTTAACAAAATTCCAGAAACTCAGCTATATATCAGGTTCATTAGCTGGACAACCTTACCTGGACCCAAGCTGCCTGCTATATCTTTCCAATACCACAATTTCAGGACCCAATCCAACTTAATGATTGATAGCACCTCTTTACACCTTACCAATGTCATCCACAAAAACCACCTTGTCTCATTTCACAACTTCCTCATTTCTTGCTCTTTCATTTTCTATATCAACCAGTATTTCCAGAATTCATGCCTATCTCTGCCTTGCGAGGTGACCACTTTAAATCATTTCCCCCTTTCTCAATTTTTGTCCTAGTGTCAAAAATAAAATTCACTCCTTTAGCCACTCTAAAATACTAATAAGTAATCATGAAATGCAGAAAATTAAAAAATTGTTGGCAATGTGCGCTGCTAAACTTGAAAAATTATGTACTCTAGGTCAGAGTTATCATGCTCCATTTGAGTAGATGATCAACAAAGACTTGATATGTGACAATTTTCAGGAACAAAGCATCTTATTGCTACATCATTATAATCTATTGCTTTGTTATATTAAAAAATCTCTGCTCAAGACATAACAAAGCATCAGAGTCATTAGCTGAATATTTTTTAGCTGACTACTTTTTCTATCTAATTAGAAAAAAGACATACCTCATCTTTCCAAATGGCCTCTGAACAGGGAGGATAAGCAATGCTACAGCAGAATAAAGACAGAAATAGCTTCCTAACTAAATTATAATTAAGAGACCCAGACAGAGTTAAAGAAAAGAATGTTTGAAACTGATTAGCAAGCCAAAATTATTTTGGAACATAACAAAGACATGTTCAAATCCACATGCCATTCCATAAAGACAACCAGAAGATACAGGGTTGCTGAGGAACTGGATCCTCAGCCTGAAAACTTAAGCACTAATAGCACATCAGCTAGAATTTACTGTATGAAAATAGTTTCTATGGAAGATCCAACACAGAGAGATATATATAAGTCTATTATATCTGTACCAATGTCTAGACAAACGTTGCAAATCCCTATTTATATATTTAAAAAATTATTTCACTATTTTTACTTTTCAAAAACATTCTTTTATTTTAAAAAATGTATCTTATTTTTTTACAGATATGCAACCAACCTAGTTGTAAACCAAGACTAAAGAAATTACAGAACTTCTGATGCAGTTTGACACACACACACAAACACACGCTCACACTTTGATTAGAAGGCATGAACTAAGTTTATTTAAAAGAATTTGACTTCATTATATAGTATTTTTGCAAAGGCCAGGGGTTGGGGGAGAAGGTTGACACCTCTCCCCATCCCATTGATCAAGACAACTGTCCATTAGCTGTCCATATCTCTAAGAACAAGAATGAAAACTTCCCTTGAGACTACAATAACATTGGCCAGTGTTTACAGACCAGAGCGTGAGAAAGAACTCAAAACATGAAACTGTGAAACAGAGGAGAAGGCTGAAAAAATCAGGGTGACAACCTTCCTCTTTATCTCTTATTTAAAGTATTTGTGTGAATGAGTTATGGGAGTTTCTTCAGGGCATTTTTTCTGCTTCACATTTGTATGGACAGTCCTATATCTGATTCCTTTTTTTCCTCTCTAAAACACAGTCCCAATTTTGTTGCACAGCACCTGCAGCTATCTTTACTTTAAAATTGTCAAAACAAGCTATCTAGTGACTCTGAAAACCTCTTTGTAATGCAGAATTTTGTGAAACGCTCATAGCAGTACAATTTCAGTAGCAAACTTTTTTGCTAGCTATCCAGCTTGCGCTGGTTGTTGGGCAAAACAGGCCTCTTCCTATATGCTCAATGTCGAGGGTTGTGTTCTTTCTAAGCAACCATTCATTTTCAATAGTGTCCTGTTGGGCCCAATGACACTCTGTTCTGGAAGCTTCTGTCCTGTTTAGGATGACATCATGAGCTGTGATGGATGCATGCATTTCATTTTTGTGTTCATCGCTTAGCATCTGTAAGTTGCATTTTTGGGAGTATGGCTGAGCTGCTGAAGGGTTATTTGCCTTGCTTGGGCTGCTGTTAATAAGGACAAATGCAAGTTTTGGGGGAGCAAAAAGACTGTTTGGAAGAGCAACTCCTCACCTTCATTTGGAAAAAGGCAGAAGGCAGCAAGGAAAACAAAAAAAACCTGGGAGAGGAACACCCCACACACCATAAACCGCACAAACTTTTCCCAGGGAACCCTCTAAGGACTGCACTGATTACTACAATCAAAACTGCTGGTGAAAGATGTTGGACTAAAAAGCAAAGAGGAAAAAAGAATTAATCACCTTAATATTTAACAGACAAGAGATCTGAATTTCTATTTCAAAAGCAACCATAATTCCGTTTTGTTCCAGTAAATTACATATTTAACTTCATAAAGTGTTCATACTATAAGAAGCAGTACTGTGGTAGAATCCTGTAAATTAACAAAACAGGAATACTACACAAGGCAAAGATGTCCCAATCTCCCACATTCATGTAAAGTCTGAATTCACACACATTTTCCTCTACAAGAAGTGGAAGAAGGAATGGAGCTATTGGGAAAAAATACCAAAACAAAAAAAACCCAAACAGAACAAACAAACATCAACCAAAAAAACCAAACACAGACAAAAAGGCCCACAAAACCATACAATAAACATTTTCAAGACAAATATTTGTGTTTGATTTTCTTACTAAGTATCAAACAAAAAAATTCAAAACTTTTCTATAAAACTCATTTTATTTCCTAAATGATAATGATTTATCCTCTTTCAGATCAATTTTCCACAAATAGTATATTACTACATGTTTTTCTACCTATGACAAAAGAAAAGCAATATTAAATCCTGCAGTTTTATGAATTCCAAAAGGGTCAAGACCAAGACACTTGTTTAACTAAGACAGGACAGTAACTTGATGTCCTACCACAAATTTTCTTGAAGATTACATGAAAATAAATAGTATACTATGCTAGAAAGCATACAGGTTTAACCTGAGACAAAAATAAAGAAAACATTACAAATGAAATTTTGGTTCCATCAGCACAGTATTCCCCCATTTGGTCATTTTATGAAGGGACTGCCCGGGTGGATGACTATCGCCCACAGGCCTGTCATTGCCCAGCTACCTACTTCTTTCCAGTAATATATTCTAAAATTGTCATATTTTCTGTTATATTTCCACCATGAAGGAAAAGATGTCGCTAAAACTGGTGCAACACCTTGCCAATCCACTGGGAGAGAACTGCTGAAGCTTTTTCCATTGGTACTTTAAGAATCTTCAGGTACAACCCTGAAGATGTGTATTGGGGAGAATTGCTGTGAGAAATGAATAAACATCCTTTCACTCCTTCTCCCAGACATCAAGCAGAAATGAGAAAGGGAAGTTGACAGAGGTCACACACAAATCTAAAGAGCTCTGTAGAAACGTCTTTGGATTCTAATCTGGACTGACAGCTATCCTATTCTTTACTAGTGTTATGTATAACGTTCACATAACTCATACTTCAAAGTCAGAATAAAATCTGTATGAATGTTTTAAAGACAAAATTAGTAGGCCTCATTCCAGCCTCCTGAACCAAAGTACACAAGAATCAATCTACTTGGGCAAGTTGTGGTTCAAGACAACATGCAAAAAAAATACAGCAAAAACTCCACAAAGTAAATTGAACTATTTATGCAATTTTAAGAGAATTAGCACATCCATTACATGTATGGACTTAGGAAAATTATTAATATTAATATATACATTTATACCGTTGAGACATTTTAATATGTGAATCACAAAGAAGAGGAAGGCACCCTTTCACCGAATGGAGAAATTATTTTCTATAGATGTTTCATTGGCTTGAATATTTTACTTAACTGTAACTGATATAATCACACATTTACTTTCACAATATCAACTAGATGTGTATTTATCTATTTCTGAAGCTGATTTTTACATGCCTTTTCACCTGTAAAATTGCACAGATATTAATTCTTTTATCCATATCCTTCCCCATTTAAGCATATATGTCAGACCTCATGGTTAATTTCTGCAACAGAAATTTAAACATTATTTATTATCTGGTACATTTTTTCTCTACTAGGTCTTGGAGAAGAACACTGCCACTAATTCAGTAAGAGGTAAGACTTCTAAAACAGCATCTAGGTAATACTGCAGAGCAGCTCTGGTTTTTTAGCCTGAGGCATTTGATTCCTAAACTTCCTCTCTCATGGAACTCTCTGTAAACAGAAGTATATGTTTTTACTAATTATTCATTATTTTTCATTCTTCTTTAGAGGTGGAGACTATTTGATGTCTCTCTGTGTTGGCCCATGTGATTGAATGGGTGTTACTTCTAACACCAATAAATTTAGTTCTAGTGACCTAGTATATAAAGAAGTCAAATTGATAATAAACTCAGTTTCAGCCTTCTGACAAACTCTAGAGTCGTGTACTCTAATTTTGTGTCCAACAGTGACAATGCAGAGCCCTTAAAATGGATAGAAAAGCACTGTGTCCTCTTGGGTCTCAGAACAAAATAGGTCTCTAGGCCCTTTCCCACTGGAGCTGGAGAAAGAAATGGCAAAAATGATCCTCCTGGAGAAAGAAGAAAGGCATCATTGCAAGAATGATATTTCTGAGGACTCTAAACTCTCTTTTGGTGGTGTCCTATGGTGGTATAAGTCTTGTGCAAAGGGGAGAGAAATAATGGATAACAGATGAAAAAAGGGACAATTGACATTAGAGGAAAACATATAGAATTCCCATGCAGTCTCTTTTCAACAGCTACTGAATATTTGCAGAACTAGACAGTCCTGTTACTGCAAACACTCTGCTGCTACTGCAGACCAAGCTATCAAAAGCCAAAACACTGATGGCTGGGCTTGGATGGCACAGAGACCCCAGTGTTGTAGAGGCTCACACACTCTACAGCTTATGCCTTAAAGTCCCACAGGTTTTACCTCTTCTGATTTCAAATTTTCAACCATACATGCAGAGCAGTCTGAATCAAGGTAGTAACTAAAGGTGAAGTCTTGGCTCTTACAAAATCCTAAGATAGGATTTCAACATGTCAACTATTTTCAAATCATACAGCAAGTATGCACAGTAGTTTAATAAAATGTTGACAGCATCAACTTTCTAAGATTTGAAAAGCATCAAGTTTTCCTGATGTGTAGTCAATCCTGTCTATGCACACCTGTCCACGGAGGCTGCATCATTGCAAGGTCAGAGAACTACCACAACAGCCACTAGGAGGTCGTCCCAACACCTGCACCATTAAAGCTCTGCCTGGGAAACATTGGCCTGAAAAATCATTTTCAGCTTTCAGCCAGATGTTATATTGATGAGACTAAACAGCTTTCTAGTGTCAAGTTTTTGTTTATCATATCATACTTCAGAATGTGACCACCTCAGAACTTTTCTTTTAGGCTAAAAGATGCACTGCATTCTCTGAGTGTTTCATTATAACCAGTGATTTCATATTTTGTTCCTGACCTCTGAAAAAAAGCCTTAAACATTTAAATCAATGTCATCACAGTACCGCTTAAAATACAGCCTATAGGTACCTATATACCCTTTAAAATTAAATTGGGACCCATCAGCCAACTTCTACTCTATGCTGTATCATTTTAAAATTGTATCACACTTTTAAGGACACTGATTTCCAGCATCCCTTGTCTGCTTTTAAGAAAATCATGGCATTAATTTTGTCAAGCAAGATCTCCTTTACTTTGACCCCACTTGATTGCATCAATTATTTTTGGTTCTTTCCGTTTCTGATTAATGAAGTTTCATAAGAAATATTTAATCTGTTGACTGAGTTCAGAATCATACTGATAAGAAAAGAAAAACTTATTCCTTTCACCCCATTCTTTTCCAATAGTAGAATTCTTAGGTCAATTTTCAGGAACCATTTCTTCTGTTTTGCAAGGGGTTTTTTTGAAAAACTAAGAAAGGTGGTTCTTAAAACTAAAAGGCTTTTGCAGACTGTTCTTAAATCTCTTCAGGATAAGACAGAAGTGACAAAAAGCACATAAATAGAATGCATGTTTTGACAGTAAGGAGGGTATCTAAGTATTGTTTCTTCCAAACTTGGAGAATGAGACTAGAATAAGAAAACGAATCCATAAAAGCTGAAAATTATTAATATAGTTTGAATAAAGCACATCATTTCCTGAGCCTACTCAAACATCAACTAAAAGATACAGTTTTGATAGCATGAGAAATAGACTGAAGGCAAAGTGTTGGACTTCCAGAGATATCTGACTACGTAAAATATACCATAGTCTGTGACACTAACCCTGTTGCCAACCAATATTTACAAACTTTTAGGATCTACTCTAGCATTTGGAAGCTGCATGTATTTCATTACCTGTTCACTTAGTGAAATTCACAGAATCACAGAATAGGTAATGTTGGAAGGGACCACAGTGGGTCATCTAGTCCAACCTCCCTGCTCCAACAGGATCATCACATTACTCAGGATTGTATCCAGACAGTTCTGGAATATCTCCAGTGAGGGAGACTCCACAACCTCTCTGGACAATCTGTTCTGGTGCTCAGTCACCCACACAGTAAAGAAGTTCTTCCTCAAGTTCAGGTGGAACTTCCTGTGCATCAGTTTCTGCCCATTGCCTTGGCACCACCAAGCAGAGCCTGGCTCCATCCTCTTGGCACCATCCCATCAGATACTGACAGACATTGATGAGGTCCCCTCTCAGTTGTCTCTTCTCAGAGCTGGACAAGGCCCAGTTGGCTCAGCCTGTCCTCTTAAGAGAAATGCTCCAGTTCCTTAATTGCCTTTGTCACCCTTCACTGGACTCACTCCAGGAGTTCCATGTCTCGTGTTCTGAGAGGCCCAGAGCTGGACACAGCACTCTAGATTCAGCCTTACCTGGAATGCAATTACTCAGCCTGACAACTTAAGTTCAACATATAGAAATCAGCCTTGAAGTATCAAGGTATATAAAGCATATCTGTATTTCCAAGTGTATGGCCAGGCCAATTGTTTCTGGTGGAACCATTAAATTCATACAATTCACATTATTTTACTGAGTTTAAGACACAGGGGAGAAAAAAATAGCCTTTTCAATGACCATTCTATTGAATTAATAATGCAATAAAAGCTGTTCTTGATAATGATAAAAAATTAAAATTACATCCACACTTAGTATTATCTGCAATAGTAAAAAACTAATTAAACAATATGTTCATTAGAAATACATAAATTTTTTTAAGACTTGATCTCATAAACCTAAGAAGCTTTGGGGGTTTGGATTTAAATTTCAAAAGCATACATATATACTCTCTCATATTTCCCAAAATAAAATTGCAAACTAAACTAGAGTAACAGAAAATCCTTTTTTTCTGAAGGAGGTCCAACTTCATATTTTGCAGCTGATACTGCTGCAAAGAAATGAACTTGGAAGTAATATTAACATGAAGAAAGTTAAAATTCCATCTCTGAACATTGATGCCATGTATTTAACTCATTAGTAATGCTGGGTAATGAGATCTGCAGATAATTCTGAAAATTTTGATATTCTGAATAGCAACACTATGGAAATTCCATGTCTTGAAGTGTTACAGTGTTATTTCATCCTAATAAATTAGCATGTTACTGAAAGGGGCCATGTGATTAATATGTAATATTCTGCTAAGTGAGCTCTTAATTAGGCTACCAATTTAGAAGAAACAGGAAATAAAGGAATTAATTTAGCACTTTGTACATGATAAAAATTAAAAGCTCATGCTCTTCATGCACTGAATAAAAGTGAAGCCAGATGACATAACCTGTGAAAAAAAGAGACACAAAATTTTCATTTTCATGAAACTGTAATGTGAACAGCATCTTGTCTACTAATTAGCAGAACCTGATGATCCCAACTTTCAGAATATGTAACATATGTAACATATGCACTTCAACATATGTACAACTTTCTATAATAAATATTGATAAAGATACCATACTATTTATTTGATCTTTTTTCACTGGAAGTTCTTATATAGCATTTGAAGAAGTATGCAATATTGCTAAGCTCCTATTCATCCAGAAATGTTAGTTATATGGAAAGTGGAAGCAAATCACAACATTTTTCCAGTTATAATGTGGCACTGCCTAGAAATTCAGTGAAGTAGCACAAACCTGCAGTGTCATGCACTGTTAAAACAAAAAATCAGAGACATAGACCATGCCCTAAAGTACTTTTATTTCAAACATTAAAACAAATTCCCAATCACAAAAAGGAGTAAAACAGCAATGCATTAACATATCCCTTGAAACAGGTACAAAAATAAAAATATAAGCAGGGGTGTGAGGCATCAGTGCAAAAGAATGGTAAGAAAGGAACAAAAATTAGAAATGTCTGAAGATTCATAACAGAGATTTGATATCCATAACCTTACTATGATACTCAGCCACGTGGTGATCTCAGACTCAGAACAAGTTGGCACTATAACATGAAACTCAGTGCAAGACCAAACTTCAGTCACTTTTGTTACTTTATTTGCATCTCTGTTTTCAAAATAAGTTACTGTACTTAATCACTTAATTACTACCTGTCTAAATCCTCAGTCCTCACCATTTACACAGTCTGTGAACATGAAATAAATTATCGGGACTTAAACACTTGCTATAGTGTTAATTGGAGTTGTTTTATCTCAATCTACACTCATTTATGATTTGGTGAGTTTGCCTAACAGAAATAACACTGAAATTACAGGCTCCAAATCCATATCTCCTTATATCTATTCTAAGGAAAACTATGCGAGGAATTTTCTCCTCTGAAATTATGTCAAGAATTATATGTCATCTAAATAGATATTTGTCATTCTATTGCCTCTCATAAGGATATGTCCATAATACTTGTCATATTGATGTACAATAATTTGCACTAACAAGTAGCAGCCAGAAAAAATTCAATTGGAATCCAAATCACATCCTTGTGGTGGAGATGGTTGGACCAGATCTGTAGTAATGAGAAATATCAGTTATAACTTCTTGGTGTGAATGTTGTGACACAAGCCCTCAGTTAGTCTATTACAGAAAATCTAGAGAACCAAACATTTGGACATTTCTCTCACTGTTCTACCCCTAGAACTTCTGTAGGATGTACCATAAGCAAAGTGTACAAAAATATGCAATTTTTTATTAAATGTGTATGATTAGGTTTCAACATCACCATTTCTAAAAATCACAACCATTATGAATTCCATCTCATGTTTTGAACACTAATTCAGCAAATGTACATTTTACCATATTTCTCAAAGTTCAAAAGATGATTTACTCACAACACTAAAAAAAACAAATTACCAGACAAATCTAGATCCAGAGATTTAATTACCGACACCAAACTTCAGACTGAAAATAAATACTCATGTTCAAGGTAGATGTCAGTGAGCCACAATGTAGAAGGCAGATTAATCCACATCATCTTTCTAATAAGGATTTCTGACATGCTTTCCACAGGCTGCTGGAGATTCTGACCTAAAGAGAACATAAATCAATGAATCAAGATAGATTATGACTGTAATATGAATTATAGCTTTTTGCAGCTTTTATTTCCTTTTTCACTTCATACCTTTGGTAAGCTTAAGTGTAGGAAAAATAGAAAAACCTTTTGCAAAAGAGAAAAAGATGGAATACAAAAAGGTAAAAATGTAATTATGGTTCCAACAACCAATCTGAACCCTAAAGAGTCACATCTTCATTTAGTTAGTATTGTAGCAATTATGCCTTCTAATTCAGTGTGCTCTATTGTGTTATCTCCACCAGAGATCATTACATAATCGAGTATGTTTGTTGGCGCAGCAAAAGATATTATGAACTGTTTTCAACTGGTTTACAATGTTAGTTGCATTTATGTTAATTATTTAAATTCATATATTATTGAACAGTTTATTAGACTATTATGCATTAAACCTTGCCTTGGTGGATATATGAAAATAGCATCTTACAGTTAAATTCCAGTGTAAGTCAGATACTTTAAGTGTCTATCCGCTGATCCACTTCCACCACTGTTTATCAGCATTGGGGAAAACAATCAGCCCATTCCAATTTCAGTTATATCTATTATATCCCCTTATATACTCACATTTTGGAAGCCTAAGTAAGGAGCTGACTTTAATCCACAGTAGTGCTCTCACGGTGTTTTAAGATTAACATGATTAACAAATGCAATTTGCCAATCCAGAAGTTGAGAGGTGCAAATAAGATTACATTACTTAAGATTAAATCTTGAAAAATAGATTATTATTTTATTATTTACAATTTTATTCAAATGCATGTAACTGTTATATATATATACATACAAACACACATGCACGTATCATCCAAACAGATGCACACCCAAGTAATATTCATTCTTTGAATAGAAGTACTATGATTTTTAAATGTTTATTATTGTATTTATTAAACCCAGTGATATAATAAAGAGCAAAGAGTACAGCACTTTTTTAAACCACAAACACAGCTTTCAAAAAGCAGTAAATGAACTGAGTAAGAACAGAAGCATACCATTTATGATCTTAATTTTCATTAAGACATTCACTGCCAAAGAAAATAGCTGAATGATTCCAGAAGACAGAAATATTTTCAAGGTCTATTAATAACTAGATGAATGCTTTTCATTTAGCTAATGTCACTCAACTAATTTTCATTCAAGCTGTCACCAGACCAATTATAAAAAGAAACAATATAAGCCAAAACTTCATAGGATAATTCTTCAGATACATGACTCTATGGCTAAGTAGCCTGTCTTACACAATAGGGTGGGCCTTAAGTATTGAAAGTACATCTATTATCTACAAATTTCTGAAAACAAAATTATAGTGCATTTCAGGTTGCTCCACAGAATAGCACAAAGGAATTTTATTTGCATGAGAAATCTGTGGGGTTTTGTGTCAGTGTTGAATTATGGTAAAATAGAACTACCAGACCACAAATCCAGTGACAGGTTCTGGGCACTGAGGATCACTGTGGCTAGAGACAGTGTTAGAAAGATGGGGTATTTAATTTCTTTAGATGTACAATATTTGCCTTTATGTTTTTCATATACTGTGCCATTCATCTCTTTTGTACAGGCTATTCACTTAAAGAGTTGGACTTGACCATTCTTGTGGGTCCCTTCCAACTCAGAATATTCTGTAAAATCTTTGGAATCTTTGGATTTAACTTCTGTGACATCCCCACAGACCATGTCTGAGTTTTAGGTCAGAGTGCAGGTACAGATTGTCAGCTTGCCAGATTCAAACTTGTAAGAAAGGTAAAGCTATTTTCAGGACTTCAGAGATCACTTAGTTTGCCCTTGTGCACTATGGGGTGCACAGAACCTGGGTGTTTATCACAGCACCTTATGTCCTCAGTAACACAGACCTACCAGGGGGCAGCTGTTCATTTTTGTTCCAGTTATAGTACTTACCTATGGCAATCCAGACTGGCACTATTCTCCTCCCCCACAAATCTTCTTTTCAAACTGAACATGCAACAAAAGACAGCATCTTTTGCAGGGGAATTTCACATTTGCAGAAGTTAGATTTAGAAAAGATCCATGGAAAAGCACTAGAACACATTAAAGGACTGCTTGCTGTTCCATATTACTATTACCATGAGAAAAAGCACATGAAAAGCACTGCCTTCTGGGGATCATCCCATATGACCAAAAAAGTTATTTCCCACATTTACACTAAGAAAACTGAATTAAGTCCATGGAGGAAGAAGGAATTAAAAGGCATTAAATTTTAACCAGGTCAGTGTAGACTGCCTTTGAAACTCATACTTTATTAAATCTTTAGAATGCAACTCTCATCTCCAATCAGAAAAAGACTGTTACTGACTTTAGGATTGACCAACATGCAAGAACTAAGGTCTAATGCTTACTTCACAGTTTCGCTAAGTAACAGCTGTTTGAACGGCCACTGTAGACAACGTGGACTGAATCAACTGCAGACCATGTGCACAGCTATGTGATAAGAAGTCAGCAGGAAAGAAACAGTATCTGCACAATCCAGACTTGTTGAAAAGGTGAATAAAATGAGGAGTGAGAAACATCTCAAAATAGGTCAAATCTCCTCCATAACAGCTTCAAGCAATCCCTTCTCTAAAAGAAGGGTTCAAAGAAAAGGGTGAAAAGAATAATGAATCAAAAGCAAATGAGATGAGAAACAGCAGAACAGACTTGAAATGAAATATAGGAAAGACAGCTCTTATAAACTAAAATTCCCACTCATATCATCATTCCAATACCAGGGGGAAATATCACTGGTCTGATGCTTTTATTACATAACCAGATGTAGCTAGAATACCCATTCAGATTATTTCAGTTTGAGATCATCTTACTTCATAAAAGTTTAAACAATTTCTTGAGTTTCACGATAGCTAAAAGGTTTTTCATGTTACTTGTCTTACTATGCTACAGTAAAGTCCCTAAGGAACTGAAACAAAAGCCTGTAATTCTGTTTACTGATATGATTGATACAATGAAAACACTAAAATTAAAATAATATGCATAGGTAGCAGATAGTGTTTTATTGGTTTGTTCTTCATTTATGTTATATGATTTTAGTGGACTATCTAAGGTAAGACCCCTGGGAAAAAAAGTTTAAAAAAAAAGAATGGATGGCAGGGGAAGGCTGCTTTTTTCCCAAGGAGAAGCTGAGCATGCTTATGGTGGAGATACTTTGAAATAGGCAGCACACAAAGGAGGAAGAGTGGCACTGAAGAGCTTCAAGCTGTATTTCAAGCAAAGAGAATAAGATTAGTGCTGAGCAGCGTGTGAAGCAGGCAACAAAGTCTCAGAACAAACACCCCACATACAGGCAGGCGAGACTTTCTTGTAGAGCAGAGAGCCACTGAAATAACTCAAGACCCCATTTGCTAGAGCACTGTGGGCAGAATTTTACAACTGTCCTCTTCTATTTCTGCTCTCCCTGACATAATAATTTTGAGTTTGCTATATTTAAGTAGGTAATAATTCCAAGTTTATTCTTATAAATCCCGGATTTTGAAGATCATTCAAAAAAAAAAAAAACCTCCAATCAAACAAACAATCCACCAAAACCCTACAACTTTACTTCTCTGGGACCCACTACAGAATAATATTTTCTATTACATTAGTATATTCAATGTAAGTTATCATAGCACCACTTCAATATAGTATTAAGTATTATAGGTAAGATCTGAAATTGTTAAACAAAAACCAGATTGACTTTTTGAAAATTTATGAGTGCTCCCTCAGTCGCAGATATTCAATCATACCTGACGAGACACTGCCACACAGAAATAAATCTGTTAATAATTCATACTGAAACTAAAATCAGGTAATAAAAATCTTAGTTCTTATACGTGCACTTGTTATGCAAGTTTTCTTCCCACAAAAGACAAAAGAAAATTGTTCAAATCGTAAACAGGATTGTATAAAAGAAGTTGCATTCTTTCTGCTTACAATAGTGTCCAAAAATATTTTCAAATCATGAATAAGAATACAGATCTTTGTTACAATGTGAGTGTACTATATCTGATTAAATACTATTCTGTTACTAAATAATATAGAATATATATAGAATAAATGTCTGTATTTCACTAGTTTCTCTTTTGTTATTAGAAATTTCATGTGATGTGTACTCTTTCTGGANTATTCATCCTATATTTTGGAATCATGCCTCTTTCTACCTGATTCCTCCTAAGTATGCATTGAGAATCTTCATGTAATATAAAAATATAGTTTCAAGCCAAATGCATTTTCAAATGGAAACAATGTTTTACATAATCATATTAAATGATAAATTTTCAGAGGACAAGCAGTTATATTAAAATGAACAAAAAGGTAATGAGCCATTCTGATATAAAATAAAAGTACAATTGAGGTAAAAACCGTACAATTTTGCTTTGAACAAACTTGACTCTTTAATGTAGATGCTTTGTGAATTCTGTAATTTTAAAAATATTCTGCATATTGGTTTTGCCTCCTGGGACTTAATATCTTATCCCATTGAGGGGGAGGGAGGGGCGGATTTGGAAAAAAAATTATTACGGTCATTATTCTAATAAACTATAATTTATTTTCCCATTATCTCCATTTCCTCTCTTACAAGAGAATTGGAGGAGTCTTTCTAACCACCCCTTCTATTACTCTTTTTGCCTTCCTTTTATGACTTGACATTTTGTATTAATCACTCCATTGCAGTAATGGCCAAAACTTGACAGATGCCCTCTAATACAATATTGGAATAATAAGAAGAAACAAGCACATTCAGCATCTTCATACCAATATTTCTTCAGCATCTCTCAGCATTAGATTTACATTTTCTGTGATAGTGCCATCTCCTCTGCAATTCTCATCTGCTTTTGACTTAAGTGCAGTGCCTCGTATGTATGTATTTCATTGAATCTTAATGGTTTGGGTTGGAAGGAACATTAGAGATTATCTAGTTCCAACTCCTGTTCCATTTCACCAGGTTATTCAGAGCCCACCCAACCTGTCATTGAACACTTCCAGGGATGGGACATCCACAACTTCTCTGGGAAACCTCTTTCTGGGCCTCATCACCCTTACAGTAAAGAATTCTTTCTTAACATCTAATCTAAACCTGCCCTCTTGTCAGGTAAAAGCCATTACCCCTTGTCCTATCACTACCTGCCCTGGTAAAATGTCTCTCTTCAGGTCTCTTGCAGGCCCTGTTTAAGTACTGGAGGGCAGCTCGAAGGTCTCCCCAAAAGGAAAAAGAGAAGATAAAAATGAAAAGAGAGACTGCAATGAGGTAATGGGGATCCAGCAGAGAGCATAGACTTTTTCTTGAAGTTACTGAGTTTCAGGTCACAGTTGGACATCCATAACACTGAGAATGGGGTGTTTAGAAGAATCTAAAGCTTTTGCAGCAGTCTATATTACCCAGAGAATGTTTCTTTGTAACAAAAGAAATATTTTGGTACATTACAATTCTCAGTTTTCACTGTGCTTTTCTGAAGCCTGTCAAATTCTCAGTTCATTAAATCTATCATTATCCTCACCATACAGCTTTTACTGACGCAGAGTTCTATTTTGACTATTTTTTCCTCTATTTTAAACATCTAAATATGTCATCTGAAGTCTTCCTCTTCATGGCTAGTCCTGCATTCTCAGTATCAGCCCTTATATTTGAACACAAAGAACTAGAGTCATTGATGCCATTTATTACTCAGTCAATACAACAAAAGGAAAGGTTCATTAACTTTGAAAACAGACAGTGATCAGGCACCAACTTCCACCAGAAAACTAAAAAGAATTTGGTACAGTTATTTCCAGAATTGTTATTTGAAATTTTACGCAAGTTTCATGTATGCATAGGGATTTTGCAGGCATATATGCAACATATGTAAAAGGAAATTGAGATCTGTTGTTAAGCCTTCTACTTATAGTTGTGAATTACCCACCCCCGGCAGAGTTACAGTTCCTTCACTCAAATAGTTTATTGTACTCAGCATTTATTGCTGAAGCATGATCAAAAGTATATTTTAGAAGAAACTTAGATGGCATAGTAAAATATTGAACTATAGTCCAGATGGCATCAAGATGTGAGGATTAAAGGACATCTCTTTCATCAGAAAGATCTGTACATTAAGTTCTCAGTTTATTCTCTACTTAACTCTATCTAAAGTCCTGTTCCTATAGCAACTGAATATAGAGATACGCATGAAAGAATTATATACCAACAAGCACTCCCATCTCCAAAGTATATTTGCAATTTAACACATCTTTGGGCAGGAGCTTCCATTTAGCAAAATCCTCTTGTCCTTCCATTTGGGGGGATTACAGTCCCTGTCTTCTAACATCCCAGTAGTTATACTGATATTCACAAGCATCTCTAGCTCTGCCTCCCCAGACGCTGCTTCATTATTTAAAACACAGTCATCAAATTCATTTGGAAATAAAAAGAGCTACTTGGTCATGATATTAAAATGAAAGACTGGATTACATTTCCCAAGGTCCCTGGAACCATTACCTTTTCATGGAACATCTAAAAATATATTTATGTCATGAAAATATTGTGACAGAAAAAGTGATGCTTGACAATTCAGATTTTTTTTTCTTGTCTTTAAGAATAACCTTCTCATCAAACTGAAGCACTTAATCTCCCTTCCTTCATTATACTTTCTCAATGCTTGAAGATACTGGTATTAAGAGGCTTTTACATATAATACATGAAGAAATTAATGATTTATGGAAGTGAAAAGCAAGGGCACACATACTAAGGCTATAGGTTACAGGAGATGCTGTAACAATCACATGGTCCTTGAGTTAATTTTGAACTCTTTCCAAATAGTACACATGTACCACAATATCAGCTATTATACATAAATCGAGTCAGGATGGGTTGACCTTTATCATTCTCTCTGAAAGTCATAGAACTCTTGACAGATTTCCAGAAATTAAATCCCAAGTAATAATTAGTTCTTTTAACATTTTAAATCTTCAAACTACCATCTCCAGAACATCTAGCAGATCTTCAAGTAGAATAAATATTTTACAACTAGAAAATCGGCCATAGGCTCTGAAAAGTGCCTTCTTTTTCTCTGCTTAACAGGACAGTTATTATTTTAGAGAAGTGTTGGATCAATGAAGTTATAAACTCAGTCTCACAAATGCAAAAGGCATTCTTTCATCTGTTCCTTGAGACACCTTGAAAGGTTGACATTTAATCTACTAATCCAGGCCCTCAATGAGCTTTCTGCAAACTTTGCTTTGTAATTTCTAAGATCACAAGAAAATAAATAAATAAAGTATTAAAACTTGAACTTGTCTCAAGAGAGTTTTAGTCCACTTTGAGATGGTCTTTCTGGGAACATAGCAGTTAGATGGCAGTTCTTTTCTTATTTCTAAGCAAAACTATATTTTAAAGCAGCATCACCACTTACCTGCTGTTTGAGAGAAATTTTATCAAATTTTTACTTCAGACTTCATGGAAGTCTGAAACAGTTAAAATGTTAACTATCAAAAATTGTTTTTAAAAAAGCCTTGTCTTCATTGTTCACTTATCATACAAAAAATCATGCCAGTTAAGAAAAAGAAGGGGAAAGTCTGCAGGTATGCCAGCAGCCAGACAGAGAGCAGGTGGGTTATTTATAGCTTTGGTTTAAGTAGGTGGAATAGGGCTTACGAACAAGGTCTTCTGTCAACTCCTTCTCAAAATTGACTTAGAATTCAGACAGGCATAGAGGTTCTGTGGAAGTCTTTGTGGAGACTGCAGTGATGCTCCATGTGATAGGAAAAGATAAAAACTAGGCTATAGAAATGACATTGATTGTGCTCACTCCTAAATACTGTTAACTTAATTTGACACACACTTAACACTGATTTTATACACATTGATTTCAGTAAGGCTAGTCATGATTGATTGGAGCAAGTTAGATAAGCCCAAACCATTTTACTTTCTTCCCTGAACTACAGAGCAAAATATCACTATTTACTGTCTTCAATTTAGAATTCAAAATTGAGACACAGCTAATCCCTAAAACCAAGTGAAATCAGTCACAAGAAAAGTTCCTTGTTTTGCCATATTTCCCATTTCCCATGGAAGAGTAGAAGCCTGTCTAACAAAAACTGCTGATGAAAGTACTACAGTCTTCAAAACAAAATACCAAGAATATGGAACACTGTTGACTGCAAATTATTCTCAGGTGAATATATCAGGAGCTGCACAGATCTTAGAAGATGAGATGCCAAGCACACTACCTGACAGACAGGAATAAGTATTATTATGTAGTAAACATCTTTTACTCTATTCAGTGCAGCAGTGGGCTTATCAGTCTTCCACTGACTCCTCTTTTCAATTGATAATCTAGTACGCAAATAATTCATCTGAATAATATTTTAAAACAAAAACAGATCAGGATACCCAGGGTTAAAACAGAGGATGATAATCAGAGGAAAAGTGAAAAAAGGAAATCATTTTCAGACTACAAAGTTCTACATTCTCCATGGTTAAACTGGAAAACACTGTGGACCACAGGTAGAAATAACTTTTCAAGCTAAGAAATTCATGCACCACTACTTTAAAAATCTAACTAATCAATTAAGCATAAAGATCTTCAAGCTCATTAAAAGTAAGAGCTCTATCCCTTAAGGATCAAAAAAGCTGGGTCACCCCAAACTAGTAAACAGCTTCCCAGGATGATAAACCTCTATTCTGAATATCAACTTGCATCACACACATGCTACATCTACTGTGTAGAAGAGATTTTATTCAAAATCCACCGATTTTAACTCATCCGCTAAATCAAGACAGAATTAAAATAACATGTTGTTTAATCAGAAGCTGTTGATCTTTCTTTTTTTAGGCTTTCCTGGTTTCCTTCCGCCTCTATAGACTTCATGTTAATGTTCTAACTTGCATGGGGATTAGTCAATCTTTCATCAGGCCATTAAGGGTGAGGAATTAAGAGTTTTACAACCCACAGCACATTTTAGTCTTCAGGAAGGATTTGGATAGGAAAAAACCCACAAAACGACCTTGTGTTAAACAAGACAAGAAGCAGCAGAGCATTTAGAATATTTCTATGTGGTTTTATATTCTTTTGCAACCAGCCATCTGTTTCATCTTAATCCTGCTACATAAAAGCAGGTAGGGGCTGAAGACCATTCCTGGAAAGGATAAGGCCTTTGGGCAGAGATAGAGATGCTACAGCTCTAGTCAAGCAATGAAGACAAAACATAAGCCTGCCATATGTTAAAAAGGAGATGGTCTGGGTTTTACTTGTGATTTTTCATCAGTATTTATATATAGAAAATATCTGTCCTAGAGTGACTTTATGATGCCTGTATTCCCAATTGTCTGTTCTGTATATTGTGTTCTGCACCTTTAATGTGACTTTTAGAGTGCAATTTGTTTTGAAGACTATGTTATCTCCTCCACATTCCTCTCCGGGAGGCTCTCTCTCTTGNGTTTTTTTTCTGGACCAGTTGTGGGGGAGGGGCCGCTTGGGTTTGTTCTCTTCTAGAGGAACCCCATTCGGAGGTTTCCTCCCAAAATTTGCCCTAAACCAGGACAGATACCTAAAGTAGAATACAATTTCTGTCATTTGCTCTGGTAGCCCTTTGTACTTGGAATTATGAGAAAATTAATGAAACCTAGACTGCAAGCATTATCAAAACTCAACAGAATGTCTGCACTGAGAATTCCCAGCAGATTGTGGTACTTTCCCTGCTCCCCTTTACCTGCTCACCACTACTGACTGCCTGACAGCATGGAGTACCTTCTCTGTAAGACTGTTGCATCAAGGTATCATAGGATTAAATTAAAATAGTGTCCATTTTAAGCTGTCTATCACACGGAGCCAGTAATGACAAGTGAACACAGCATAGTCGGAAAGTTACACCTTCTGCCAGCAGACTCTCAGGCCAGTATATGTCACCAAATTTTGAAACACGGGCATTTGACATTCAAGTGTCCAGTTCACTCCTGACAAAGTCTTCCAATTCTCAGATGATCCATGAGAAAATTCAAAGTATAAATATAGCACTAAGATTACTAAGCAAGAATTTAATTTATTAGTAGGTGCTATACCTGAAAAAAATTATCAGGGGCGCAAACAACTTGCAAGAACATACAAATAACTGAAACTTAGACTACTTATAAAGATACAAGAAAGACCCTCGTGTTATTACTCTATGGGAAGCCAAAGGAAATTCCAGATGTCCATGTACCTGACAAATAAATTCTGCTCTCATTGATCAACACTTCCAGGTCCTTTTCTGCCAGACAGCTTTCCAGCCACTCCTGTAGTGCTGCAGAGGGTTGTTGTAACCCAAGTGCAGGACCCAGCACCTGGCCTTGTTGAATCTTGTACAACTGGCCTCAGCCCATCAATCCAATCTGAAAACTTACTGAAAGTGTACTTAATCCCCTTGTCCAGATCACTGATAAAAGTATCAAACAGCACTGATACTGAATATATGACTGCTGTGGGAATACTTTTTAATTTCAGATATCCATTGGAAAGTAAAATAAAAATATTTGAACATGCAGCATTCTACTGCTAACAGTTCTATAGGCAATGCAGAGATGGAAAGAAATACTGTAACAAATTTAACATTTAAATAAAATATTTTGCCAATGTGGATCAGATATAAATACCAACCATAACAATCTTACAATTCGCACATACACAAAAAAGAAAAATAAACATTTGCTAGAATCTATGTCAGCCTACCTTCTCCCAATAATTTTTCCAGCTATATATTTAAAAAGAAAATAAGTGGTTGCATGCTTCCAATCAAATACAATTCAATACAGACAAAGCCATTGCATACACATAGACAGATACCATAGTATGAATCACCACATGCTAAAGCCATTTCATCATTCTTCCTTAAAATAGCAAAAATATATATCAGCATTTTCAAAGAGTGGATGAATGAATCTTAGAGTAAATCTTTGTAGATTTTTCTTAGGATTCAGAATGCAATGGCAGTGGTAGTTTCAAAATAGGAAGGAATAAAATTATTTCAGTTTGCCTGGAAGGCAGCAAATAGTACAGTAATAAAAAAAAAAATCTATTTTACTTTTGGAATAAACTCAGCTGACTGTTACTAGTTAAAATTAACATGCTTATTCTTGTGAGCCAAGTAGTTTCTGAAATAAGTTTTCTATTATAAATACAATTCTGACTCAACACTTACAGAATTTCGCTATGGAAAAATGTAATCTTTACACTCTGGGGCATACAAAGTAAAATTTGCAAGTAAAAACACTACGTATGTTAAAGCTGTATATTTTGACCTACTATTACTACTACTTACATAGTGTGGAAAAGTACATAACATTTTTAGATGTTTCACAATATACACCACATTATAAAAGAACTCTATTCAGTTCCAAAAGCAACTGTTGCATTCACTGTCACTTGGCAGTATGACTGCTTTCTGTTTGCAGCACTGTTCTAGTGACAGGAATATTAATTTTCAAAAACCTCTATTATAAAGAAAAAAGCATTTATGAGTCAAAACATTTTGTTAGCCTTTAAATAAAATTCAAAAAAAGAAACCAAACAAAACAACAAAGCATCTATAAAAAAAGATTTCTAAAGTCACCTGAGAGCTGTTGCTACAGACTTTGTTTTAATGTTACATATTCATAGTAATAGCTACAGAATATTTTCCCATTTAAACAACTAAACTCCTTTCCTAAGGCATGTCAGAATTGCACCCTCTGGACAGCATTCCAGGTTAAACCAGGGAACAATCCAGAACTTCCCTACAGAAACAGTGAATATGAGGACCTGCTTTTCTCCAGAGATCTGGAAAACAAACAATGCCTCAGTAACTCAAGGCAGGCTTTGTACCCTAAGACTGTGATGATTTTTCATCTTCTGTGGTTCAGACTCACAGATTACCTAATACATAAGCAATATCTGGATTACGCAGTCAAAAATCCCAGATGTATCCAGCAAAGAAAATTTGCGTGAAACAAGCAAGGAGGCTAAGTTGTCCCTGTGTATAAAGCAAAAAAGATAGAAAAGAGGACTCAGAATGCAGTCTAAATCTCTTGGCACAAGCTAGGATAAGCTTTAACTTTTCTACTCTTTTAAAGAGCTTACTGCAATGTCTGTTAAAAAAAACAGTGAGGTTTGCTATGCTCCTGGCTGTTGCAAATATATCTTGTATGTTCCAGAAAAATACAGGGTATGATTCAAGATAAATCATGCATCAGACTTCTGTCACATGACTGGGGATGTGTTCAGCATGATGGTCCCTGTATGCTCTGTGCAGAAATGACTCAGAAGCAAGATACACATTTGCCAATCCAAGCAAGGGACACAACAGTAATTAAAATCACTAACAGTTGGGTGAAGCTCAATACATCAGTCTAGATCTGATAAACAGAGGAATAGGTGATGATTGATCAATATCATATTATAATAACATAATATCTAAAAAGATCTGATGAAAGCAATATATTAAAAAATAAGAAAAGGAAAAATTGGCCTAGTTAGTGAGTTAATTCATGAAAGTGTGTGTGCTCACTGGCAATAGTAAGGACTCTTATTAAATGGTTCTTTCTTTGAGGCTTGAACACTTTCCCAGAGAACAGCACTAGAATAAGAAAAAACTATTTACACAAGTAACGCCCATGTCTCCTGCTTCTTGCTGATTTGAGATTAGTGCACAGTTAGATTTTCATATGTGCTTTCAGGTCTTTCCAATACCTTGATAAGAATTAGATATAAGAAAATATTTAGGCATGTACAAGTTACATTAACTTTATCTGCTTGGTCACAAGTCTGAAAGTTAGGATCCTATGAGAGGAGTCCAGGAACAAAATCTGATATTTTAAAGGATATAAATAATATCATGTTCATCAATCAGAAGGATGTCTAGGATTAACCAAGAGGAAGTCTAAGAAATGCAGAATATATAAAAATCGATCCCTTTTCTGGCATTCCTTCAGTAAAGTAGGTATCAGAAGGAGGGTAAATGCCAACCACTTCTCTTTCAATAATTAGGAGATAAATATTCTATTGTAAAATGCAGATGGAGAAAAATGAAAGCATTTTACACCACAGTTCAATCTAAGAACACTCACCTGTGAAATGGAAGATGCAAATTCATTTTCCTTTTCTGCCTGAGGCAATTTGAATACTGTTTTAATGATGCATGCTCATCACCAAATTGTAGCATTCTCTGGGTGGGACACTTTCTCGCAACTGATGTTCAATAAAAAACAAGATACCCCTCCCACATCCCAAACCCTATAACTACGCAGACTGTATTTTGATCTCTGTCTTCTGACTTCTCCCCAAGAAGATCAGTGTCTCAGCTGCTGTGCTTTTAGACACCCCGTACTCAGTGATCCCCTCTTACACTTTCCACGGCCAAATTAACCCAAAGGGGTTTTTTTACATTTCTCTTACAATTCAGTGGATAGTAAAATGACAGTTTTGAATCTCGATCTCCTTTTGCTACTTCAAATATTTAAGAATTAAAACTAGCAATTAATTTTCTTCCTTGCAGCTTATAAAATTCTTTCACAACTGCTACTAAGCTCACTACACAGGCTATAAAGAACCTCCTGAAGGACTATAAAGATACACATGCTGGGAATTATGCAAAATATGAATTCACTAGAAGTTAGTGGACACATTTTATGGAAAATTAGACATATCATTTGCTAGCCTAAATTTTATAGACTCAATCTTTAAAATACCTTTCCACCTTCAAACAGAAAAGTTTAGTCAAAATTCAATCAACATAATAAAACACAAAACCCACTTGAAATAGTCCTATGGATCAAACCAAAACATCTTAGTAGCCCAATACTCACCTTTCAAAAAAGGGTTCATAGACACCTCTAGAAGTAAAATGAGGAATATGCCTCACTATAGCCTGGATTTTCAAAGAAATTTAATCTGTAGCACTCTAAAAAATTTCTTGCCTCCTTTTAAAGAAAAAGAAAAAGAAACAAATAACAAAACACTATTTTGTTATCTGCCACTTACCTAGCACCACCAAAGCTAGCCTCAGTTGTAGATTAAACACCACAGTTACCAGTTAAACAATATCAGGTTTCAGCAGTCTCAGACTAATTCTATGACTGTCACAGTTGATTACTATCTCCATTATTAGAGACCTATTAGACATTATTGGAGGCAATGCTTTATGTTTGGTCCTCACTGAGTAGAATCTTGCTCCTGCAGATTATGTAACAATTGAGCTAGCGATGACCATGATTTAGCTTTGTGTGTTATGGCTGTGTCTTATTATATCATAAAATATCCTGAGCTAGAAAGGATCCACAAGGATTATCAAAGTCCAAGGCCTGACCCTGCAGAGTACAGCCCTAAGAACACCACTATGTGCCTGATAATGTCTAAACACTTCTTAAACTCTGTCAAGTTTGGTGCTATGACCACTTTCCTGGGGAGCCTGTTCCAGTGCCTGACCATCCTCTGGGCAAAACAGCTTTTCCTAATATCCAATCTAAACCTTCCCCAACGCAACTTCATAATATTCCTTAGGGCGCTACCACTTGTCACCAGGGAGAAGAGATAAGATCCTGCCTTGCTGCTTCCTATTGCGAGGAAGCTATAGATGACAAAGAGGTCTCCCATCAGTCTCCTCCTCGCCAGGCTGAGCAGAACAAGTGATCTCAGCTGCTCCTCTTTCTGTTCCCCCCAAGACCTCTCATCATTTTTGTTGCCCTCCTTTGGACGCTCTCTAATAGCTTAATATCTTTCTTATATTGTGGTGCCCAAAACTGCACCCAGGATTCAAGATGAGGCTGTCCCAGTGCAGAGCAGAGCAGGACAGTCCCCTCCCTTGCCTGGTTGGTGATGCTGTCCCTGATGTGCCCCAGGACACAGGTGGCCCACCTGGCTGACAAGGCAGAAGCTCAACTTGCTGTGATCGGGACACCCTGATCTCTTTCAGCAGTGCTGCTCTTCAGGCTCATATTTTCTAATCCATCTGCACATCCAAGGTTGCCCCTCCCCAGGTGCAGAACCCAGAATTTGCCCTTGTTAAACTTTATACAATTGGTGATTTTCCAGCCCCTTATTTTATCCAAGTTCCTTCTCAGGGCCTCCCTGCCTTCGAGAGAGTCAACAACACCTTCAAATTTACTATAATCTACAAAGTTACTTACTATTCCTTCAAGTCCTGCAACCAAAATTTTTATGAAGATGTTGAAGAGCACTGGTCCTTCAGTGGAGCCCTGCAGCAACTGGTCATTGACCTGATGCTATCACATCACAGTAACCNCAGAATTTGCCCTTGTTAAACTTTATACAATTGGTGATTTTCCAGCCCCTTATTTTATCCAAGTTCCTTCTCAGGGCCTCCCTGCCTTCGAGAGAGTCAACAACACCTTCAAATTTACTATAATCTACAAAGTTACTTACTATTCCTTCAAGTCCTGCAACCAAAATTTTTATGAAGATGTTGAAGAGCACTGGTCCTTCAGTGGAGCCCTGCAGCAACTGGTCATTGACCTGATGCTATCACATCACAGTAACCCCCTTTGTGCCCAACCCATGAGACAGTTGCTCACCCATCACGATGTGTTTACCCAGCTGAGTAATTTTGTTCACTGGGATACTATGAGAGACAGTACAGAAAGCTTTAGTGAAATACCAAAAGATCACATCAGCTAAGCTGTATGGGTTACATTTTCATAAAAAGAAATCACGTCTGACAGACAGAACTTTAATGAAGCCACACTGGCTGTGACCAATGACTGTGTTATCTTTTTGGTGATTTCCAATACCTCCCAGAATAATCTTCTCTGTAATTTTACCAGTCACTGAAATGAGACTGACAAGCCTAGAATTTCCAGGGTCATTTTTCTTGCCCTTCTTGAAAACTGGAACAACTGCTTCCAGTGAACTGGGGCCTCCCCAGATTCCCAAGACCATTCAAAAATCATCCAGAGAGGCCTTGTAATGACACCAGCCGGCTCTTTGAGTATTCTCAGATTAATCCCATCAGGCCCCATAGATTTACAGGAACCCAGCTGGGGCAACGAATTCCACAAAAGTTCAGAGTCATCTGAGAGTTTATCAGTCTCACAGCCTGATCCTCTGTCACCCTGATTTTTTCAGCCTTCTCTTCTGTTTCACAGTTTCATGTTTTGAGTTCTTTCTCACGCTCTGGTCTGTAAACACAGCCAATGTTATTGTAGTTTCCAAGGAAAGTTTTTCATTCCTGTTCTTAGAGATATGGACAGCTAATGGACAGTTGTCTTGACCAACGGGATGGGGAGAGATGTCAACCTTCTCCCCCAATCCCTGGCCTTTGTAGAGATACTATATAATGGAGTCAAACTTTCAAATAAAGGAGTTTTAGTTCATGCCTTCTGATCAAAGTGTGAGTGTGTGTTTTGTGTGTGTGTGACGAACTGCATCAATCCTCCCACTCAGGATGCTGGGATCCCCATAGCCCAGGAATGATGTTGAGGAAAGAGGCAAAGAAAGCATTAAACACCTCTGCCTTGTTCATCTCCCTGACTGTGAGGTGACCATTCTCATCCTGTGATGGGTTGACATAATTTCTGCACTGCCTTTTGACATTAATATATTTTAAAAACTTTTTTATTGTCCCCCATACCTCTCACCAGCTTCAGCCCCACTTGAGCTATGGCCACAGAAGTTTTCTTCCTAGACTGTCAAGCAGCATCTTTATATGCCTTACATGTCACCTGTGTTTGCTTCCACTGGCCATATTCTTTCCTTTTTTGCCTTATCTCCAAAAGAAGACTCTTGGTCAGTCAAGCTGGTCTTCTGCACCTCACCTGCTTAAGTTCAGGCAGTTTGGAATTGCCAGTTCCCACGCCTTTAGAAGGTGGTGCTTAAAAATTGACCAGAACTCATGGATCCCAGTGTCTTCAGAGGTGCTTTCCCAGGGAACCTCACTCCCTAGTTCCCTGAGAAGCCTCAAGTCTATTTTCATATCCTGCACTGAAGTTTTGTTGGCACTGGCACTTTTCCTTCTATCAACACAGCTTTTAAACTTGATTGGTTTGTGGTCACTGTGGACAAGGCAGCCAGCAATCTCCATTTCACTTATCAAACCCACTCTGTTAACATCAACAAATCAATGAGGACATTTTTCCTAGCTTGCTCCCTTGGTGTTGCAGCAGCCCTCTTGTTAGAGAGTAGAAATGAGTTGAGACAGACTTCTTGTTTATCACAGCATGAAAAGAAACCTGGTTTATTCCTCTTTACAGCTCAGCTATCCTGACTCCAACTGTTCATTAACTCTGTCTGCAGCAAGCTCCAGCTGTAGGTTTCCCTTGCAGCCTCTGGCTGCTGGCTATTTCCCGCTAAACTATGACTGCACTTATTAGTTTGCAGACTCTAAATGCAGATTTTTACCTAGCTAGACTGTGATTGCAGACCCAGACCGACCTCACAGCAGAGATTTTCTCTGCCCAGGAGCCACCTTCCTCTTCACAATCCTCTACATTTATTGGATATAGCTGTGACTCATTAGGGGCAAGGCTGTACTGGGTAATTAACACAGCTATTACTGATCAAGGTAACCTGTGTTCTCTTCTCCTACACCCTGGTACCTGGGCCATGAAGTTATCATCCAAATGTCTTAGGAATCTTTCAGACCTGTTAGTTCCAGCTGTGTGATGCTCCCAGTTAATTTCTGGCAAGTTGAAGTCTTCCGTAAGGACAAGGGCACTTGATTTGGAGGTTTCTCTTAGTTCCTTGAAGAATAACTCCTTGGTGTCATCATCCTGGCTAAGTGGTCTATAACTGACTCCCACAATGACATCCACATTACTTGTTTGTCCCTTAATCCTTACCTAGACACTCTCAAGTGTGCCATTGCCAAATGTAAGCTTCATTTTTGTTGAGTTCAAACTTTACACTCCAGCGGTTTATGAGTTCTCTCCTGGTGTCATACCTGTGACTTAAATAACTTGAGGGAGAGGGGGTACAGCATGCACATAGTAAACCTCAAACTTTTCATTTGAATTAAACATAGGACTGCAATACTATGTCTGAGCTTTTCCTGTTTCATGTGTTTAGACTTTTCAGTTTCAAAAATACTATCCTTTTACTTTCAACAGGAATCTGCTTAGGAATGCTCAACTTATTTCTCCTCACATTCTAAAAACTTCCCTGCTATCTAAAAACATCTTAGTTATTTATTGGGCCCTTCTAATTCCCACTTTAAAATTTTAATCTGTATATAACCACTACTAAACTGAATGGGTGGATTATTCCTACAAAGATTTTGAATTTAAAAGTGTTATATTAACGTATATATAACTCCTCATAGAACCCTTTTCCCAATTGCATCTCAAACTAGACTTGTGTACCGCTCAAGGCTAAAATTGAAAGATACTGATATTTTTTCAGTTCCATTAACAGTGATTCTGAAAAGCAACCATTTATGAAATTTAAATGTCTGCATCATCATCCATCGGAACACTCATTTAGTCAAAATAAGCACTTTGCATAATTTTAAACATCTGCATTTCATGCTTTTTAAACAGTATTTTTTTTTTGCTTATAAAGAATACACTGTATCTCAAAGCCATTAGATATTAAAAAAAGCACACTTACTGCAGTTTACATTGAGAACAAAACCTCAAACCCTAAATGAGTCACACAGAATATTTTTAAAGCCTTTTAGAATAAAATTTTTAACCAATGTTTCACTTAAAGGTTGATAAAACATGAACTATAACATGAACAATCCTGTTGTTACCGAAGTTTGTTTCTATTGTTAAGGCAACAGCCTATTTCGTCCAACTAGCAACAATAGCAACACACACATATCATTTTAGACAAAACAATATGAACCGATTGCCCAGTTAGATGAACAAAATGGTCTGATTTTACCAAACAGAGAGTGTAAAGCCAGTGGCATCGAGGTACAATGGTGACCCATTGGGTAGAAGTAATACATAAAAATTGTTACTTTGGGGAATATAAGGATAGAGATGAGGAGGGAGCAAGATGAATCAACAAGAAACAAGACCAGCAAAATTGAGAGAAGTCAGGCAATGAGAGACCTGACACACGTAAACAAGCTACTGGCCATTAGGTTTGTCTGGCTTATCTTATTCATGTTTATAAATATTTTTTGTGTTTTTGCAGGTGTCTGCAATGGGTGGCCATCCCTGCAATATGTGCGGTTGTGTCTGTGCCCACTGGGAAGTAGCCTGGCTAGAGACTGCCTGCAAACAGAGAGAAAATACCACCTTGCATCTGGCAATGTTCATTGGATTCTGCTACCATTAAAACAAGTCATATTATTTTAACTTTGAAGTGGCTAACGTTAACTTCTTTAATTTTGCAGGCTCAATTCACACTTCCTCTATCACTAAATATGAGGGAAAATGAAAATAGATGATCATATGATCCCCATTGGTTCTTGTGTATCTTCTATGATACTTTTCTCCCTCATCAGTTTACTAGAGAAATATTTTGCAAATATTTGGTTATTAAAACACACTAGGATACCTATAAGATTATTCAAAAAGGAAAAAAAAGGTAGATTTTCAAGTAATTTAAAACAAATGAATGTAAGCAGTACTTTATGCAGTATCTATTATGTTTGAAAAATCAGGACAGAACAAGGTTTGAGTTGATCATAATCTGTAACACAGAGATATCACTTCCATCTGCCAATAATTAATGATGGCCAACCACTCTGCTCAAATAACACACCAATATACTCAAATATATCAATACATTTTGAAGCAAGTATCCACAATGCTTTTGGAAATTCTACAAGGAATTTCACAGTTAATTCCAATCAGAGAAACAAACTATTTTGTATTATCAGTACAGCCCCATAGTTTCTGAAACAAATATATGCCTATTAACCTTAAAGCAGTGTTCATGGGAATATATAAGAATATAATGAATTGTGAGAGTTTTTAGATTGAATTTTGTTTGAGTGTACTGTGCTATAGGCCAACTTCTATCGATTACTCTTTCTAATTTACTACAACAGCACTTTTAGATCATGACAGGATGAGAATGCTCAACATCTAAGAGAACAGAATAGAAACATTTCAAGCATTCTGCATCAAACTTAGCAAGTCTACTTTTATTATGTATTTGGTTTGGTTGGTTGGTTATGTGGTTGGTTTGCTTTCTTTTAACTTTGTTTCTTTTTTTGTGAGGTCAATTTAAAATGATAGCCCTATAAGTACTGGTGGAAAAGACAATTTTTACACAGTGCCCATAGAATGGTATTTTAACTACAGTAATATTTACCCTCAAAAAAAACCCCAAACTTTACAGATTATAAAGTAAAATATTCATACATATTTTCAGTAAAAGTGTATTCTAATTTGGTGCAATGCAAGTACAAAATTAAGGTACCTGAAAAAAGCAGATAAAATGTTAAAAGGTATATTTAAAATGTAGTAGACCAGCCATCTCATGCAGGTAAAATTCTACATAAGAAAACTAAGCAAGTTTGGAGATGAAGGCTAAAGATGAAGCAAGATGGATTTAACATTTAAAAACCTCATTAAACCCCTCAGTCTATAGATAATTTTTCAAGTGTTGAGACACTAATGATTATCTTAAAATGAGTGCAGCATCTTTTGATGTACATGTGAAAATTCATCTAGAAGTGACTGCATCAATAAAGGTTGGCAAAGTTTTTTTAAGAAATATAAGTATATAATGAACATTATATACAAAGAGAGAGTTCACTATACAATATAGCAAGGAGGTTTATGGAAGAAGCAAATGGGAGACACTGGTTATTGTATTCCATGATCCAAATTGTTTTGAAGGGAAATATGCACATAAGCTTTTCCAACTAATTAAACATTCTTAAAAACTCATAAATCAAGCAAAGTCAGTGTATCATTTTAGAAGTTTAAAATTCTAGATCTTTCTTAGAAATGTATTCAGATTCGAATTCACACTCTTTATTTACAGAAAGACTTTTACTGAATTCAAAGGAAGATTGATTTTTGACCTAGCCTGCAATCACAGCACTTGAATAACTTCTTACTGAACTGCATGTCTAATTCACCTGTACTCAGTTGTAGAACCTGAGTCTTTGCAAGTTCTTCGAGACAGAAGATATATCTAATTCACTTCCTTTATTATGGAAGAAAAAAACATGTATTTGATGAAGAAGAATTTAAAGATGTCACAGAAACTTCACATTGATAAAAGACAGAGAACAGAACTAGATGACATTGGATGTTCAGCATGACAATTTTTTTCTATAATAGCAACCGATCATTTACAAGTGCTATATAATTTGAAATTAGTGCATCAGACTTGGGTACAATACAGTCCTTCTGTAACCTGTCTCCCTTGACACAGATCTAAGAAGTTATATATTTGAAGACTTTTTTTTTTAATAAAATTGAACAGACTAAAATTGATGTTCTAGTGTGCTACTTCAGGATTTGTGATAATAAAATGTCAAAGAACAAGCTGCAAGCTGTTTTTTTTTTTGCTTGAGATACTCAAAGAATTAATTTTATGCTGGCATATACTGTAATTAGAAATAGCTCTGTGCATCATGATTAAACTAGTAGCTATGGAAACCAAAGCAGACTAGAATAAGTGTAAAAGGAGACTAGTGAATAAGCCAATCATAAAATTCCTTTAATCTGTTTATTTTTAATCCTTCTCATAATGCAAATTGGAATAGTAAGGGTCAATACTACTTTCTTTTTTTTTTTTTTTAAACCTTTGTACGTTTGGAAAGAACAGTACTTTTTCCAAACTACTTCTAGTAGTTAGATTTTGTTTACACTCCAGAACTTCTCTACCCACACAGTCTTAAGTGTTAAAAGCACTCCATCTTTAATGACCCATTCTGTATTAAATAATTGTATATATTTATCCCTTTATGAAATGAAACCTCCATGGTTTCAACAGCTGAAAATCTCCATGGTGCTCTATCCCTTTAGTTATTCCGATAGCCATCTGCTGAACATGTTCCAGTTTAGCAATCTCCTGATGGGTATGGAGGAAGGATGGATGTATCTCTGAGCTGTATTCACCTGATAGAATCTCAAGTACTGAATGAGGGGGAAGAATCACTTCCCTTGCTATGCAGGCTACATGCACTGCGACCACCAAGCAGGCAGACAGCCTCCATGACATAGTGCAGACTCATGTTTAAATTCTCACTCAGGCTCTGTTCTTTCATGAAAGAGCTGTTTTGTGGCAAGTCACTCACCAGCCTATGCTGCTGCATGGTGTAATGTCAGCCCAGGTCTGTCCTTACCAAATTTCACCAGGTACCTTACAGTCAGGGTAACTGAGGTCCTTTAGAATGCTACCCGTGTGTAGCCCAGTGTACAGGCTGACTTGCTTTGCCGCCCATTTTGCTGTCATTCACAAACAAAAGGGTACTTTTCCTGCCATCATCCAGGTCAACGATGCACATTTTAAGCAATATTTGCACCAGTATCAGCCTCTAAAGTGCAGCCACCCCTTAGAAATCATGCTGTATACCTCTGTCCTTTGAGACATACAGTGGAGCTGCTTTCCCACCTGTGTTGCGGCCACTAGTCCCTAATGCTTTAAAAAACCATGTCAAAATACTTGGTTAAGTCAAGGTAATCAAAATGGTTTACCTGTTGTACCCTCATCTACAGAGACAGGTGCCTCATTACAGAATGTAATCAGGTTAGTCAGACATGGTTTGTCCTCAGTCAAGCCATGATGGCTGTTATGAATCACATTATTTGTCTTGCTGTGCCTAAAAATGGCTTCCAAGATTTATTTCATAATCTTCCCAGGAACAGAGATGACACTGTGCTGTGTACAGTTCTCTGGATAACCTTCCTTTCCCTGTTGAAAGTGGGCATGTTAATTAGTCTTATCCAGTTACTGAAGACCTCTCATAATCACCATAACCTTAAAAGATAAGAAATAGTAATACTGAATGGACATCCAGCAGTCTTGGTTTGCTTAATGTCCTAGAGTGACTTTATGATGCCTGTATCCCCAGTCATCTGTTCTGTATATTGTGTATATGTATATGTATATGTATATGTATATTGTGTATATGTATAAACCCTTAACTCAGTCATCCTCTCACACAGTTAGCAATCCTCTCCCCTAGACTTTCCCAGGAGGCACAGAGGTCTGGGAGCCTAGTGACCAGAGGCCCAAAGAGATCACCTTAAGATTTTCAAATCTTAAAATGGAAAAATAGTAGGTATATTAGCTATGTTACATATTAGCAAACTGTACCTGCCTTCAGACAGGGACAATTTATTACACTCAGTGTCAATATTTGGTACATTATTTGGCCATTAATATAAGAGAACTGTTCAAAAAGTACACTTTTCTAAGAAGATGACTGTGGAAGCAGAGCTGGTTCAAGCCATTCGCTTGGCTATGGCAAAGTATGAAGAAACATTTCAGAGACCATGCTTAATATCAGTACTTTCAGACAGACTTAAACAGTTTTCTGCTATGAAAGACCTGACATTGACCTGTTCAGAAAGTATTAAATTGTTGATCAGTGTCATGCTTTGAAATGAAAAAAATCCTATAGATTTAAATAAAACCTTTCCTCCTCATTGCCCAAATAATAAAAAAGCAGATATATCTTACACTTCCAACTCTCTTCTCAAGAAAACACTTGGTCTAATAAGTTCAATTTCATCATTCTCAGTTAAGTGTTTTCCTGGGCCACTCCTCCTGCTGCCTCTCAACACCAGTGCAAATATTCATGAAAAAAATATGAAGAGCGTCACTTTGAAGGACAGAGACTTTTTTCCCCCAGATACTTCTGCTTAGAGTTTTTGCTTCAAAATGTGCTTCCTACTATTGTATCTCCTCTACTGCATAGGCTCTAACATCTTCTAAAGGAAGAAAATCTAGCAGAACCAGCAACAGGATCTCACCAACACCCACCATACTAGCATCACTTGGGTGAGGAAAACTGTCATTATAATCATCTTTAAATTCAGCATCTCTGTCCTGCATGGTGATTATATTCACCAGTTTCTCCTGCTTTGAAGTCACACCTTCATCAGTAGAGACAGATAATAATTCCTTTGGAACTTTGGAAAAGAAAGGTTACCAACAGAAACTGGATTTAGTTTTGCAACTGTATTTTCACAGCTGGAAGAGAAGAGAATGCAAAAAGTCTATACCTACAAAAGCATCCTGACTAGTCACGTCCCATGACCTATACAACTTTTAAACTGAAGAAAAAGTTGAGATTTTTCCTCAAAAATCTCAAATTACTATCTTTACTATGTTATTGAAATAACTATAGTCTTAAAAGTCAGCTGAAAAAAATTTCTTCTCAGAATACAGGGATTCTGTCAAGGAAATGACAGAATCTCTCCTTTTAGGGGGAGAAGAGCAAACCAAAAAGGCATCAGTAAAATGGATTACTATTCAGGATAAACAATTCTTGTCTACCAGGATACCTGTGAAATTTTCTCTGTTTTCTTAAAGTCAGGAGGTCTCAACACACAAGTCATTAGCAAAGTATTTTCAGTATTATCAGTATTTTTTCTTATTCCAGTATGAGTCCCTTTATTCATTAAGCTATCAACCTCTCTTTCCCCATGGTAATAATTTCCACGATTGCACTAGCTTTCTCACACAGTATCAAAGCACATCTGACAATACCCTAATCGCTTTCACTATTAGCAACAGGATTCTCACAAAACACAAAATTACTCAGGATGATATTACGAAAAGGGTTTGGGGTTTTTTTCACACTCGAGAGCATTCTTCGTTTCTAAGATCACCAAAATGTTGCATATTTCACAAACAACATTTGGAACAAGCCCTTTTCAACATGCTCCCTGCACCTCCTTACTGGCAGTATATTTTATTTTCTTTACCAGAATACTGATTACTGCAACTTTGTTGAGCCACTGTCTACCCAGCTCAGAAAGAACCACTGGACTGTTTCATGTGCTTATAAAGACAGAAACAATCACCTCCCAGGACTAGTACTTTTGCAATTGTATTGGGTTTATGCGGCAAGGTTTTGTAACAGAGGAGGGGGGCTACAGGGAGACTTCTCTGAGAAGCTGACAGAAGCTTTGGCTTTGTCCAATGGAAGCACTGCTTTTCGTACGAACTGCATTCCTTCGTGAACCGAAAACAGCTCTAAGCAATCAGAAGGAAA